>PVJI01000264.1:136443-306539 GCA_004026765.1 Micronycteris hirsuta | reverse complement strand
TTTTTGCTCCTTCACCAGGAATACCTACTGACACACTTTCCCTCGTAGGCCAATCCGATGGACCTGCCCAGCAGGCAGGTGGCCTTCCGCAGGTGACAGGCACTGGAGTAGGTCACTCCGTCGTTGCCACAGAGATACTGCTCCGAGGAGGTGGGCTCGGGGCAGATCCGGTTACAGGTCACACAGTAGGCGTTATTGGTCTGGTCCACCACACACGTGGAGCTGCCTGGACAGAGCACGTCCCGGCAGGTCTCTGAAACAAAGAGGGAGACACACGGTCATGGGCACCTTCCGGTCTCCGGGGAGTGAGAACGTGAAACCATCTAGGAAAAGATGAAATGAAAGAGGCCAGCTTTCAAAAGGCACTTTGGGCATCCTGTGGTTTTCAAGAGGAAATTTATGACTCCAGGTTGGTCCTTCCTGTGTTCTTAAGGAGTCTTTCGAAGTTAGAAAAGGGGTCCCTTGTTAGGTGTCATTATCATCATTATTAGGCCCCCCTGTGGCCCACCCGGCCCCAGGTCTTCAGGCGGCTCTACCTACTTTTGCACTTGCCCTGGTACTGAACTTCCAGCTCAGGCTGCTCTTTACACCTGGCCTTGAGGAGCGCGCACTCATTGCGGTAGGTTTTCCCGTCCAGCCCGCAGACCGGGCCTTTCCAGGTGATGTTGGAGCAATCTGGGGCGCAGACGCAGCGGGGTTTGTTTTTCTTGTTCATCCGGCATTTTTTCCCGGGGCCACAGTCCACGTTTTCGCACGTTTCTACCGGTTGGAAAGAGGCGAGGATTAAACCTGGGCCAGGCAGGATGCAGGTCAGCAGGGCGACTGCGGGGAGGGGGCGGAGGTGGGGCGGGGAGGGCGGCTAGGGCGGGGCGGGGGGGGGCGCTTGCGCAATGGCGCAGTTGGCGCCTGAGGGGCCCAGGCTCTCTCCCAGAAGTCGAGGAGCGGCGAGAGGAAGGGAAAGACAGTGGGCCTCGCCTCTACCCAGGTCTCTCTCCACCAGCCCGGCGTGGCTGGCTTCACCCCCACACTAGGCTGAGCAGTCGACCTTGCTTTGGGCAAAGTGCACAACAGGCAACACGCCACCCGAGGGCTTCCCGGCTTCCTGGGACTCGGGGAGGGGAGAGGCACCCGGGTGCAGAGCCGGGCAGTGGGGCCGCCGAGGGTAAGACGCCCTCTACTGCGGGCCAGCCTGCAGCTCCGGAGGGGGGCGGGCGGGGAAGGGTCCCACCTTGACAGGGGATGCAGTTGGGGGCGCCCCCGTTGAAAATCATCCACTTGAAGAGCGTGTTATCGTTGACATCCTCCTCGGTCCACGAGGTGCTCAGGCGGCCGGTGCTGCAGCATTCCTCCTTGCTCAGCTCGGTCTTGTACAGGACCTGGCAGCGGCCGTTTTTGGCTTGGCGGAGCCAGCAGTTCCCAGCTGCGAGAAGACGGGTGGGAGGTGGGTGAGCGCGGCGGGGCGGGGGCGGGAGCAGGTCGGGGCGGGCGCGGCGTGGGGGGGCCGGGGCCGGGGGCCCGCAGAAAACATATGGAGGGCAGGGGGAGGGCGGGGACGGCGCGGGGCAGCCCGGCCCGGAGGGGTGGGTGGTGGGCGAGGGAGAGGCGGCGAGAACCTGAAGCCGGGCGCCCCGGGCCCCCGGCCGCGTCCCTGTCAGTGACCAGCGACCCAGACACGACACGTGCGCCCGCACTGACTTTTACTAGACTGTCTGCTTTTGTGCGTCCCGCTCCCCAACCTTCAGCGACTCGAAGAGCCGGTTAAAGAACTTGACAAAAACAGGACGCGACGGATGTTTTTACGTGTTGTGTTCACGCAGGCGGAGCGGGCATTATTGGCGACAGGGGTTAAGAAAGTGGAACTGGCGGAAGACGGAGGAAGAGCGCGGGGCCGCGGCAGACCCAGCACGCGGGAGCCACGCTTGTGAAAAATGAAAGCAAACGGGCAGCCGGGTCCTGCCGGCCTCGGGGCGCAGCCCGCCCGACGGGCCCGTTTTGCAATCCGCCAGGCCCGAGGGACGCCCGCGGCCACCGCAGTCTTTCGAAATCCGCCAGGGCTGCCCTCCGCGGCGCCCACGTCCCGGGCGTCCCGCAAGCCTCGCCCCGGAGGCGGGCAGCTCGGGAGGAGGAGCGGGGCGGGCGGCGGGCGGCGGGGGTTTCCAGGCGGGACGGCCACAGCCCGTCTCCAGAAAAGCGCAGGGCAAGAGGGGGAGGCTCCGTGCCGCTTCCCGGGGACACGCACCCGTCCCCTGCCGACCAAGAAATCTCTGCAAGGAATTTCCCCCTTTCAGCGTTCGGATTTGGTTCGTACGGACTTCTCGTGAATCATCCATACAACTTTTACAAAAACTGGACCATCAGCTGCTGTTATTATTTCTTCTAAAATCTGCTCAAAGGCTAACTAAACTAAAATAAAAAAAAAAACTAATAAAAAAAACTTTAGAAATTTGTTTTCCATGCATCTCAGGACTTACAGCAGTTGCAGGCTCCTTACCGTTCTGTAGAAAGTTAACAGTCGGAGGAAGGGGTCACGGGGGGAGGGGGGCAAACTGTAAACTCCACAAAACACTCCGGCCTCACAATTGGGGTCTTTTTTCTTTCAGGGTTCGGGGGAGGGGGTTCGAAGCAGCATGCACTGGGCAGAAAGCTACTTCCCTCGAAAATTTCCAGCACCCACATTTCCAAGTTTGGGCAAAGTTTCTGAAACCACGTCCCCTAGCCACCGAAGAAATTTCAGTATCTCGCCCCCCCCCCTCCCGCCACTGGTCATTTTTTACAAACTACCTAAACGATGTGGGAGGGAAAGAGGTTAAACTGCAAACGGGGCGACGTAAATGGCCACGCTACTGATGCCTGTCTCCTTCTTCAGCGCCAGACCCGAAAGATAACATCTGCTCTCATGATGTCCAGAACTTGGAGCATCTAACCCGGACTACTGAGCGGCAGGCACCTCGGCTCACTCCCTTTCCTTTTTAAGGATAAGTGCGCTCCAAACTCGGCTCCCAAAGTGTCACTGCCTCCAGTCCCCCTCGGCTCTCCATCCCGGAGTCGCTAAGTTGGTCTGCTCGTCTTCCCAGAGCAGCGTCGCTCGGAGCAGACTCCGGGCGGACGACGGAAAAGTACGAGCCCCTGCCCCGGCCGAGCCCCCGCGCATCCCGCGTCGCTTACCCTGGGCGCTGCGGTCCTCCATGAACTGGCAGAGCAGCAGCAGCAGGAGGCAGAGCCCGCCGGGCTGGTGCCGGGAGCGGCCCATCGTGGGGCAGGCGCGGGGCGAGGAGCGGCGGTGGCCCGGGCGGGCGCAGAGGCGGGCGGCGGAGGGCGCAGCGATCCCGGCGCAGCCCTGCGCTCGCCGCCGGCCGCCGCGCGATTCAATGGACGTCAGGAGCCGGGCGCAGCCGCGCTTTAAATCTGGACGGGGGTCTCCGCGGTGTGCGGTGGGCGGTCTCCCAGGGTGTGGGGCAGCGGGAGGGCGGCCGCTAGCGCGGGTGTGCGCGGCTCCTTGGGGGTGGGGAGCTTTTAAAAGTTCAGTGTGAATCAGGTGACATTTCCCACCTTCTGGAAACCCTTCCCAATTATCTGCTGGAGGTGCCCGAAATCAAAGCGGCAGGAGGGGAATCGCCGAGTTCTTATTGCGTAGGAGCGAGAGGGAGGGGGCAGGCGACCGGGGGGTGGGGGTGGGGGCGACGCTTCGGGGGTGGGGAGTGGGGAAGAACACCCACTTCTAGTCCTGCACGCCGCCGCTCGCAGGCAGCGCCGGCGCGCGCGGGGTGGCGAGTGTGAGTGTGTGTGATTGTATCTGTGCTCGCGCGCGCGCGCGCGCGGTAGGGACCCGGCGGCGGGAGGGGTGGGGGGGGGCAGAGTTTGAGTGCGCACCGCTGCTCCACTCCAGGAAGATTTTGCAAACGCCTGAGAGCCCGGAGAGGCTTCACAAGCCGCCCGCGCACGGGTCGGGGCGTGCAGGGTCTCAGCGCCCCGCGGCCTGGGCGCGGGACAGGCGAGGTTTTGTGTCTGGGTCTGTGCGTACCTCACTCTGCAGGCACCCCCAGCCCAGCGTTGCGGCCAAGAACTCCGGCCCCGGCCACTTCCACCCGGGCTGAGCGGGGCCCAGACGCGGCCCTTGGTCTCCACGAGTCAGAGGCAAACAAAAATGTTTAACACCTCGGGCTCGCCTCCCCCGTCGCCGCGTCGCCCTCTCCCTTTCTTTTCTCCCCTTTCACTTCGCCGCGTCTGGAGTCGCCGCGCGGAGCTGGGGCGCCGACGTAGGCGGTCTGCCCCTCCCCCCGAGGCTCCCCAGTTTCTGTCCTGAGTCTGTCTCTCTCCGTCTCTGTCTCTTTCGGTTCGCGGAACAGAAAGATTGCAACATCGATAATGAACTTCTGTAGCCTCCGTTTATTAACCACAGTGCCAGGCATTCTTCGCTGGAAGTTGGTGGGTCCCTCATTTGTAACATTTTTGGCACCGCTGAATGAAGCTGAGGAGGCGATATTTCCTTTTATATAAAACGATTCCTTCACGGAAAATGCTATGTTGTTTATTCCAAAGCTGCCTTTTCAATTTCTATTCTTTTCGCTTCTGGGTCCCCAAGGACAACAGACAAGGAAGTATGCAGACAAAATTCTGGGACATTCGCAGGTCACTGGGATTTTCTCCTCCGGATTTCAAATCCGCCCCTCCCCCCCACCTCCCCCGCCAGACCGCCCCCCACCTCTCCTCTCGCCCTCCCCCCATCTGCCACCACCTCCCACCCCCTCCGCAACTGCAAATAACTCAGCGATAACAGATTTTTTTCCGCCAACTGCAGGAGATAGTGCTAATCTTTTAATAAAAGATCCCATTACAATGGGAATCCGTCTGGACAGACTATAATAGATCCCGAAATGCAGCCGTGCTAATATTAGAAGACAGTTGTTTGGGTGCCTCTCAGACGCGCCGAGCCCCGCTTTGAACGCGGGCAGGCATCACAAAGCCCCGCGGCCGCCGCACCTGCACCGCGCGCGCTCGCCGCGGCGTGCCGGTGCGATCCCGCGACCTCGCCGCCGCCGCCGCTCGGGCGGGCAGCCCCGGCCGGGGACGCGCGGGGAGGGCGCGGCGGCCGGGGCGCGGCGGGGGCTTTCTGCGCACTTCAGACGGTTCTGGGACGCCCCGGCCTCCTTAATCTTTCCAGATCGACTCCTCCGCTCGCCCCGCTCCCCTGGGCCCCTCCCGCGCGCCCACCCCGCCGCCTCCGCTCCCGCGTCCCCGCCTCGCCCGCCCCCCTTCTTCCCGGCCCTGCCCTCCGCGGCCGCGGCCGCGGCGGCGGCGGCGATGCAGGGTGTTGAGCGCCCTCTAACGGCAGACGGCGTCAGCGACGAAGAGCGAGCCGCTCCATGGCCGCGTTCCAACGCTGCATTTATTTCTTCTTTATTGGGGAGAGGGACAGAGGGCTTATAAAGTGATGCGCTGGGGGGAAAGTTTGTTTTCTCCCCTTCAAGCCTCCTCCCCTCCTCCCCCGCCCCCAGGAAAGCTTAGTTGAAGAAAAGGGAAAAGCTAACAATGATTGTTCCTTGACTTTTTTTTTTTCACATACAAATGTGTCTTTTAATAGCAGCCAGGTTTATCAAAGCATGTATCTAGGGTCGGACAATATATTAAATATTCTAAATACGTAAAAGATCTTACATGGTAGGCGGCTGGACTTATGGCAGTGCTACTATTAAAAATGGTCATCAGAAACTTTTAAGACACAGATGAAATGATACGATTTTACATTTGGCCCTTGTTTAAACGGGTCTGTTGGTCCTGAATCTGCCGTAGCCTCTGGAAGCTGGGAAAACCTAATTCGAGGGAGAGTTTCGGCCCCAGGACCACGCCAACGGGGAAGACCTGTCTCCTGCCGGGTCATAGAGGGGCGCGGGGTCACAGTTTAATCCATAGTTTATTTTCTCCATGCTCTTGGAAAGATTGTTTTAAAGGCTATAGTTTCCTCGTATTTGGAAACCTTATAGCAACGATAATAGTGATGACACTTTCATCTTCGTAGTAGATTTAACTCTGGTTCATTGACATGTGCATACATGATAACTTACTGGAAAAGCATGCAGATATGCACACCGTGATTTCTTTTTTTTTTTTTGCAGGGGTGAGGGGAGGGTCTGTGTGACTACATAAAAAATGGAATAGAGGCCGATTTGGGCGGTTAATCAAAAAATATTTATCTGGATCTTTGAGCAAATGTATTTGGTTTATCCACATAATTACTTTCATTTATGCATATAAAAAAACTGGTGTCCTAAAAAATTGCTCAATTAATTTAATCGAAGGAACATCCACACACTTCCAGATTGATGGGTAAAGGGTAGAAATTCTGTCTCTACTTTATACTTTGTCTCTGTAAAGCCAAGTCCTCAGTCCGGCCTTTTGACTAACCCGATTGCGTCGCCTAGTTGTCTTGGCATCACGTGATGATGCTGGCCAGGGCAGACACAGTAGCCGTCATTGTAGAAAATGCCACCCCTCTTGGCGTGCTCGGGGACCAGAGGCAGACGCAATACAGGATTCCTCTGGCCCCGGAGAGGGTGGCCCTGCAGGTCAGGGTCGAGGTCACTGGCAAACACACTGTGGAAAACACGGGTGCTGTGTTGCCCTTGCCCTTGTGAATAAGCAGCTTGGTGTTTGCTCAGTGATACAAGCTCATCCTGTTTTTCAGCTGCACCTTGGATAGTATCGATCTGTTTGGGAGAGTGTCTGCTCTGAATCGACACCGATCAGTCATCGGGACTCTGGTTGGCCCCAGGTACTTTTTGGCTGATCTGAAGAAATGAGACCCAGTCAATACTGGCTGTATATGGGCCTCCCATGAATCAGCAAGAGATCCATCCAATTTCCTTGGTATGAAACGGTGTCACACCTGTTCCGTGACATCACAGCGAAACAGCTGCTCGTTCTCACACTGTCTCATCTGTAAATGTGGAACAATTGGGTTTGTGGATGTCTAAATGTCAAGGGGACATTTTAAAATAAAAATGCCTTCTTTCATTTTTCTTGTATGCCTCCGAGTTTGCCTTCTTATTTTTTTCCTTTCTGCTCTGCCAAAAAAGTAAATGTAAATTATGAGAAACACAATAGGACTGCTTTGTAACTGACTTTCTGGGCCGCACACAAAAAGACCGCTGTTCTGTGATTGGTTTTTTGTCAGCTTCAAAAGCTATCTTCCTTCTGAAGTTTATAAATTTAAAATATTAGAGTTTAGCAAATGATTGGATTTAGCTCTCAAGAAGGCATCTGAAATCACACGAAACGGTTGTTTGCGACTGGAACGAACCTGGTTAATTTTCAGTCCCCAAAAAGAGAACGTGGGGGGTGGGGTGAGGTTACACACGGAAAATCTGAAAGTCATGAGCTGAAAAGCTTATATTTCTTGCCTTAAAAATTGAATGTCAAACTTCTTTGGAATTAGGTGTTTTGCAAAATGAATATGAAGATTTCAAATGCACATACTCAATCCTGATTAAACAGCAGAATTTAAGCACTTGAGAAATAGGCTGAAATGCTTTGAAAATCAGATTTTGTTCTTCTAGGTACAAAAACAGTTAATGCGTCATGGCCATTGGAATTGTGCAATTTATAGGCTACAATGAGGATTTGAAGTGGGGGGGGGAGCAGTAGTTCTGGCGTGGCAGATGCTGCTGAACGGAAAAGTTAGGAAATGTGAGTAAATGCCACTGTTTATCTATGATGTCTGAACCATGAACCAATGAAGTTTTTTTAAAAAAACTCATTAGAATATGTGTTTTTCTCTATAGTACTGAGCAAACAATTGATTATTTCAATCTTTCTGTTTTCCAGGTTGCGTCGATGTTATGTGGAGTCAGTCAATCGTGACCAGAACTTCCTTTTTGACACCTTGTTTCTGTGTAACATTTTTATTGCCTAATTCTCCCCCTCCCGATTTAGAAATATTTTGGGTGTCCAGAAGTCATCAAAGATATGTCACACTCGCTGGATCAGCACACTCAAGTTTAACACAATTCATTAAAAGAAACCTTGGTAAAGAATTCAAAGTATGCCTCAGGATAGGAATGTCACAATGCATTGAGAGAAACGTCTAAGTGGTTTACTGTACCCTAGATCACTTTGACAATATGAACGATTCATGTATTTGGTTAGAACTGAAAATATCAGGGGGTGACATTTAGCCCTTTAACCCTAATGCCAGTTACATTTTCTGCTGCATTGAAAGTGTGACGAGAGCAAATCAGTATTTGCTGTTTGGTTCCATTACGTTGTGACTGAAACAATGGGCCAGTCACAGTCCGAGCCGCCTCCCTGGAGGAGTCACTGGCTGAAGGTGAGTTGGTACGCCACCCCGACTTTTCTGCATTTCAGCCTCTGTCACCTCGTTTTAGCTTGCACAGAGTAGCAGTGGTGTGCACAGTTAGTAATTCATTCTTTGCTAAGTGCTTGCCTCGTCCATACCGCACTTGGTAGACGATACAACTGCTCATTGATCATTCGCGTGTTCATCTGTATTTTCTTAGTTGCCGTGGCTCTTGTCCCATTTCTTACGTCTGTTTTGCCCCCCAAATGAAATGGTACGTTTGCGGCAGGTCTAGAGTTCACCAGACCGTTAGACGTGGGTTTAGCTGTACCACAGCCTCTTCCGACAGAGGGGCCATCACCTTTCCTCAAGGCGGAATCATTCCAAATCTCTTCTGCATTTTGCCTTCGCCCCTGTGTCTAAAATCAAATGGCCACTCATGTGTGGGTCTGTCCCCGGGTTCTCCACTCTATTCCATGGGCCTGCTTGTTGATTCAGTTCCAGTACCACGTTGTCTTGGTTACTGTGACTTTGTAGTACGCAATGAATTCAATTAATATCATTCCTCTGATTTGTTCTTTTTCAACTGTGCTTGGGACATTTTGGTTGCTCTTCCATATAAATTTTAGCATCCGCTTGTTGAATTCCGCACACACAAAAGCTTTATAAGATTATACAGGGATAGATCAATTTGGACAGAATTGAAATTTTATTTTATTTTTAATTTTTATTTATTAACTTTTTTAGAGAGAAGGGAAAGGAGGGCGAAAAAGAGGAAGAGAAACATACATTGGTTGCCTCTCACATGCCCCCAACTGATGACCTGGCCCGCAACCCAGGCATGTGCCCTGACCTTGAATCCAACTGGCGACTTTTCAGTCTGCAGGCCGGTGCTCAATCCATTGAGCCACACCAGCCAGGGAGAGGATTGAAACTGTAACAATACTAAGGTTTCAAAACCATGAACATGGTATATCTTTCCATTCACTTAGGTTTTCTTAAATGTCTTTTAACAGTGCTTCGTAGATACATTTTGTATTTCAAGTGCCACTGAAAAACGTGCGACAGTAGGATAATAAATGCAGTTTTCAGCTTTTATCTCGAAGGAACTCAGTGGGTTGTAAAGATGTCCCGGTGCAGGCGTGCACTTGGCCCTATACTTCCCAAGGCCGATTGTCTACGGTCATGCACTTGGCCCTATACTTCCTAAGGCCGATTACCTACGGTCAGTGAAAAAGAATGCAGTAAGCACGCTTTGCAGGACCGCAGTGCTGACTCATCAACATCTCTTGCATGCATCCTCTCCGTGTTTCTCTTAGGCCATAGTCACTCCTAATGAATCATCTCTGTCACCCAGAGATTTACACTGGCTGACAGTGAATATGAAACACGATTGATCCTCTGTTGATTCGTGTTCTGCTGAATATTATTTCATCGTTTTCTTGTGAATAGATTCCTACTCAAAACGGTCTATCATCGTGCTTACGTGTTGAGAGGTGGAAAGACGGAGCGTCCATTGTGCCGACATTTGGGCGCAGTTACTTTCTGCCTTTGCTCTTTACTGGCGAGTTACGGCACCTTTTCGTCAGTCATCGCTCCCCCGATTCGATCACCTGCCCCGTAGTTTCCTTTCCTCTCGCGTCTCCTCTTCCATCCATCAGAAGGGTCAGTATCATAACCTTCACGCTGTACCTCGTGCAGCGTGTAATGGCTTATTTTTTTCACGTAAATGCTACACTCAAAAGTAAACTATACTTTGTGTTGTTTGTCCAACAGTGCTATTAAATATTTAACAATGGGTTGAGGTCCAATGGTGATGACACAGCATGTGGAAATACGGGAGAGATGATGCATTAAGTGTTGAAATAAATTATTTCAACACATGGTGAGACTTGCTATTTTTTGGATTAGGGTAAGAATATATATGTGTGTATATATATGTACAATGAATACTCGTAGATGAATGACTTTGAGGCAGTCTTGGTCGATGTGTGTTTAATCTCCCCTAAATCGTCACTCTTCAGCAATAGAAAGCTGTTAGTGTATGGAAGAGGCTCATTTATTTGGTTTTCCAATACATTAGATAAGTCATTTCTTCTGAACTGGTCTCAGTGCAATTTCTTTGCAAATAAAGATATGAAAATAATCAACAGCAACCCTGTGTTAATAGCTCGCATGCCGGGCAGATGGAAACATGATGTAGAAGAACCATTTAGTTGAGGTCATTTTGGCCCCGCACTTCTGATCTTTGCTTTAGCAGAAAACATTGCTTTGGCCAGCCAGATGACACAGCTGTCACCCTGCCAGCGTTTTCTTCCTGCCAGAGCACCAGATTTCCTGAAGAAACTTTGAGCCAGTGGTTCCTAACTTTTTCTGATTCCCAGTTCCTCTGTGAAGTTATTGAGTGATATGGACCATCTCTCTAGAACAGTGCACAGACACAAACACACACACCCACCCAAAACACTGCATTCAGTTTGAAGATCATAAACATTTTGAAATACTCTTGAGTGCCATGGACCCCAGAGTAAGACTCCCCTCCCCCATCTTGAAATAGCCAAACTGCTAGATAACTGGTTATTCTGCCAGGACACCCCAGTCTGCTTGCTTTCCAAGAATCTTTCAGATATCAGCTAGATTGTCCCGTACGGAATCATTCCATAGAGTGTCTTACAAAATTAATCAGTTGTTACCATTACAGCAACTGTCTAGAAAGTGTTCAACACACACACACACCCCGATATGCATCTATCTATTATTTTGTTACTTAACAATAGCCTCTATGCATTGAGTATCTACTCTACGCCAGGGACATGAAATATGTCTTCTCTATTTTCTTTTCAATGTTTATTCTATTCTCCAGACTCTGTGTTGGGGAAAGAGAGAAAACGAGACAGATGTAGTTGCCATTTTCTTGGAAGTTTTGAGATAATGGAGAAAGCAGCTAGCAAATAAGTAGGTACAATAAATTGAGATAGGATGACCAGGGAAGGTCTTCCTACTGAGGTGATATTTAGCTGAGACCTTGCATTTGACGAGGGGATAGCCAGGAGAAATGGTGCTTGGGAGAGAAAGTGGAAGAGTATTTCTGAGGCCCAGGAGGCAAGAGAGGAACCACTTGAGGACCCAAAAGAAGTTTGGGGACTTCCAGTCAAGATGGCGGTATAGGCAGAGGTGCTCACCTCCTCACACAACCGCATCAAAATTACAACTAAAATGTGGAACAAGCATCACTCAGAACCATTAGGAATCAAGTTGGATGGAAGTCTGACAACTACGGAATTAAAGGAACAACATCCGTGCAGAGGGACAGGAGGGGTGCAGAGGTGGAATGGACTGGCCCCATCCCAGGTGTGGTGGATAAAAATTTGGGAGGGTTATCTTGGGAGCAAGGAGTCCTAGCCCCACACTAAGCCCTCTAGTCTAGGATTCCAGTGCCAGGAGCGTAAGTTCCCACAATTTCTGGCTGCAAAAACCAATAGGAATTGAGTTGATGGAAGAAACTGCTGAAGCCCCAAGCAGTTCCTCTTAAAGAACCCACACACAGACTCCCTACTCAGACTCACCCCTTTTCAGCTCTAACACTGGGGTAGTAGCTTGAAATGCACCAGTGGCATACTGGGAGAAACTGGGGTGTCTGGCATCAAGGCAAGCTGAGGCTATTGTCTGTTTCTAAACCCTCTCCCTCATGGAGCCACGGAGCCAGCGGGCTGGTGCCATATCTGAGACACCCATCAACCTGGCCAATACTGTTTGACCCGCCTTGGAGATCCCCAGAGATTCTGCCCCTCCCAACTTACAGGACCACCCAAGCTGCCTTTCCATATGAATGGCTGGTCTTGGCTCATGTTTCACAACTTCCTAAATTCTCTCAAACTAGCAACAGCTGGCCTCAGTGAGCCCCAGGCCCAGCACCGGCAGCAGCCATCTTAGATTCACAGCTTGGCTTTGCCTGGGAATCTCCAAGCCCAGCACAAGCAGCAGCACCTCAGTTTGCTTTATCACTTGGGGGGTATGGTGGCCCTGGGCAAAAGACAGGTAGGGGCTGACCATGGCCTGCACCACCCGGGAAACCTCAGGGCCAGTGCACCCAGTGGACAGCTTCAGACCATGTCGGAGCACCACCACCCTGCCCCTGCACAGCTGATCCTCCACAGAGGGAGGAGGTTTGTGGTCAGGGGTAACAGCCAGTCCTTGCAGCTGACTGGCCTGGGTAAATCCCTCCCATTGATCTGCCAACAGCAACCAAGGCTCAACTACAAGAGGAGGTTGTACTCAGCCCACATGAAGGGTGCACCTTGAGTACCCAGCTTGGGTGATAGGGGAGGCTGTGTCCCTGGATCCTACAGGACACCTACTACATTAGGCCACACAACCAAGACATGGAGTCATAGCAGCTCAACCTAATGCATAGAAACAAACACAGGGAAGCTGCCAAAATGAGGAGACAAAGACATATAGTGCAAATGAAAGAACAGATCAAAATTCCAGAAAAAGAGCTAAACAAAATGGAGAGGAGCCATCTGTCAGATGCAGAGTTCAAAACACTGGTCATAAGGATGCTGAAGGAACTTAGTGAGGACCTCAACAGTGTAAAAAAGATTCATTCAGAAACAAAGGATACACTAATTAAAATACAGAACAGTTTACAAGGAACTAACAGTAGAATGGATGAAGCCAAGAATTAAATCAATGATTTGGAACATAAGGAAACAAAAAGCAACCAATCAGAACAAGAAGAAAAAAGAATACAAAAAAAAGTGAGGGTAGTATAAGCAGCCTCTGGGACAACTTCAGGAGGTCCAACATTCACATCACAGGGGTGCCAGAAGGAGAAGAGAAAGAGCAAGAAACTGGAAATCTATTTGAAAAAAATAATGAAAGAAACCTTCCCTAATTTGGTGAAGGAAATAGATGTGCAAGTCCAGGAAGCACAGAGAGTCCCAAACAAGATGGATGCCAAGAGGCCCACACCAAGACACATCACAATGAAGATACCAAAGGTTAAAGATAAAGAGAGAGTCTTAAAAGCAGCAAGAGAAAAGAAATTAGTTACCTGCAGGGAGGTCTCCATAAGACTGTCAGCTGATTTTTAAGAAAAAAAAAAACTTTGCAGGCTTGAAGGGATTGGCAAGAAATATTCAAAGTCACGAAAAAGCAGGGACCTACAGTCAAGATTGCTCTACCCAGCAAAAATATCATATAGAATTGAAGAGAAGATAAAGAACTTCCCAGACAAGGGAAGATGATAAGGGAGTTTATCATCCCAAACAATTATTATATGAAATGTTAATGGGACTTAAGAAAAAGAAGAGGATCAAAACTAGGAACAATAAAATGGTGAAAATACTTAACTATCAACAATTGAATAAAAAAAAACAAACTAAGCAAACAAGCAGAACAGAGAGAAAACCATGGATAGTGAGAGTGTTTTAATGGTTGCCAGATGAGAGGGGGGTGTGGGGGAGGGGTGAGGAGGTGAGGGCATCAAGAAGTACAACTAGGTAGTTACAGAACAGCCATGAGGATGTAAAGTACAACATAGGAAATGGAGCAGCCAAAGAACTTATACATGTGACCCATGGACATGAACAATGGTGGGGGGACTGCCTGAGGGAGTCGGGGTATGGGCTGGAAAGGGGAAAAGAGGGAAAAATCAGGACAACTGTAATAGCATAATTTGTAAAATATCATTTTAAAAGATCTAGCATCCAGAGAGGTCCATGTTAACCATTCCTCAAATTTATTTGGGATACCCTGAATTGGCAGGGAGAATTTTTAAAAACGGTGTCAGACTGGAAGGATTTTACCACTTACTTGAGACAATATTGTATGTAAACTGTACTTAAAAAATAAAATATATTAAAAACAGGAAAAAAATAACCCTACTTTTACTTTAGATATGCGCATGACTTGTGCACTGTTCAGGTCTCTGCTCCAATATTTTATAATTAATATAAACAATTATAATATATATCATTTATATAAGATAGGTAATAGATAATAAAATATATGACAACTATATATTTATAAGTAGGGTTATGGATTACTTTGAAACTTTACACCAAAAAGGCAGAATAAGTACTTATTTTTGGTGTTAAAAGGTGTTGGTTGAATGGCTATTTCAAGTGATGTTGACAAAAAAGTTTGCTTTTTGCTCTTTTTCTTTCTCCAAGACTGGCTCTCACAGAACCCCATAATGCGCTCGTGGATGTTCATAGATGCGGTGGTTTTTCCAGCCTCGTAATTTCGGCCACTGCGAGTCCCTTTGCGGCAGCTTCTGTCTCCTTTTCACGCAGTCCTATTCGTCTCGGAGAGTTGTGGCTTGCCGATACAACCTGTCCTAGACGGACTTTTATCTTGCTGCCCCAGCACAGAATCAGCCTTTCTCTGAAAAGCCCTGGTTTTTTTTTTTTTGGTCTTTTTAAAATTCAGAATGGTCTTAGAGATCCAAATCTGGGCGTTGAGGGTGCTCATTGTCACAGGGGCGTCCGTGGAAAATCTCTAGGAGATTTTAATAAACAGAGCTGAAAAATAGTCATTCAAATCAATAATTGTATAATGATATTTCCAATTCCATTTTTAAACAATAGCAGACTTATTGATGTATAACTCACATATCACACATTTGTTCTTCTGAAGTGTACAATTAGCGGCTTGTAGGATATTTGCAGACTGGTGCAAGCACCCTCGTCCAGCTCCAGAACATTATTATTACTGAAATAACATAGACAGAGGAAGGCAAGAGACTTGTTACTGTAAAAAGAAGCCCTGTGTCCATTCCCTGTTCCTCCCGCTCCTCCTTTCTCTCAGCTGTTGGCAACCACGAATCTACTTACTGCCTGTGGATTTGCCTATCCCGGACATTTCAGGTAAAAAGAACCACACAATACGGAGCATTTTGGATCTGGACTCTTTAGTATGTTTCCTGCGTTCGTCCATATTGTTGCCTGTACTGGTATTCCACTCCTTTTTTATGGCCAAATAACTTATCGTTGTATGGATATACCACGTTTCACGTATCTCTTCAGCAGCTGATGGATATTTGTGGGGGCTTTTTTCCCCATTTTTTCACTTTTACGAATAATACAGCTTGGAATACACTCACACTGGTTTTTGTGTGGCAGATGTTTTCACCTATCTTGAGTATTTATACCTAGGGGGTGAAATTCCTGGATCAGGTGATAACTCCATGTTTAACTTTTTGAGATGCTACCGAATGGGTCTTCCAACGGTATTTTGGAAACTGTTTATGTCATATTGCATTCCACCAGCCAGCTGCGGGTGTTACATTTCTCCCCATTCTTGTCAAAGCCTGGTATTGTCCTTTTGATTACAGCTACCTTAATAGGTGTGAAGTGGTATCTTGTGTTTTCTTATTTAAACAATAAATTCCGCTTGAAGTTAGAGTCATACGAAGAGATTCTGTAATGAGAAATCTAATGATAGCAACCCGTAGATTCCCTGGTAGAGAACTTCAAACGCAGAGCAGCAGGCATTGGCACTGGCGGATGGGAGGGAGGAAAGCGGCTCACAGGACCTGCGGCGCACCACAGACAATCCAGTTCAGAGGAAAACACATTTCCCAGGTGGAGTGAAAACTGTGAGATCACACGGGGCAGTTCCCCACCAACACAAACAGCCAAGTCTCCCAGCTGAAGCCGTGGGGTGGGGGAGGGGAGAAGAGTGGGGGAGGGGTGCTTTCCTGGCCCCAGGTCACTCGGTTTTGTGTCTAGGACACAGTTCCTCATGGCCTGCCTTCCCCTCTTCATAACTTAGATTTTAGTAGTTTCCCATTCACGGTGCCGTGAACACTGGACTCCTTACATCATTGCTAAGTCACTTACCTTCCCTTTGCTACGTTATAAAGGACATGGTTTCAAAATCTTGCTCTTTTCTGTTATAAAAAAACTTTTAAACCTGGAAAAAAAAGTTCACTCTTAGAATTTGTTCTTTCAATTTTAGCCTGCTTTTAGAAAATGAAGAGAAAACTGAGGCAGAAACACAGAGGAAGGGTAGCAGTCTATCTCAGGAACTTTAAGCAAAACACAAAACCTTTTTTTTTTTTTTTTGCCCTGAGTACAAAAATGATATGTGTTACTGCGGAACATTTGGGAACTACGGTAATGGAGAAAATTGAAATCATGTGTTTCTTTACCACCCAGAGATAATGGTTATTAATGCTTTGGTGCACACCCACCCGATCTTTTTTCTATGGCTAAAAGTAATGATTCAGAGGATTACCAACACCAGTCCAGCAGGGCAGGCAGAACCTTGCCGAGAAATACCGGTATTCTGGAAATAGTTCTCACATCTCAGGGTCCCTGCCGACATGCAGGGCCTTGCTCTGGAAGAAAGGCTGGTGGGAAGTAACAGGTTCAAAGTTCTCGGCCTTCCCGTCGGGTTCCAGGTGTGTTTGCTGACTCACACAGGGGACAGGCAGAAAGGCTGCTGGGTCCTGCTGAGCTGGCCTCCTGCCAAGCTCTGCCAGAATGGAGGGGGGCTTAGAGTGCTGTGTGCTCCTTTTTCCTGCCAGGACCGTCTCGGGAGGCGGGATAGACATGGCCTTCCGAGGAAGAGGAAGGCAGACAGCCAAAACAAGGACTGACATTGTGTAGGCTGAAAATGAGACTTGTTTCTAATTGTAGAACACGTTTTCTGAAAAAAAAAAAAAAAAAAAAAAAAGAAAACTTAAAAAATACGTTTTCACCTGGTAACTCTTTTTCAGCTCAAGCTCCTAGTGGCCTTAGGTGACTATTTAGAGAAGCGTGGCAGAGTCGTGCCCGCAGAGTGTACAATGCCGATGCCTGTTTTCGGTGGAAGCAGCAGAAAATCGCGTGGTGTTATGGGAAGCAATCAGAGGCATTTGAGGAATGTGTACGCCTGTTATCCTTCAATAGCTAAACAGCTTTTAGCTTGCAGCCCGAGAGGCTTTCCCCCCAGGAAAGCTCTAATAAGATGCAAGCCGCACATCAGTGAGAGCCTGGGCCAGTCGTGGGTGTTCAATAAATAAGAAAACCAGCCATAATTGTCGAAGCGCCCGACGTGATGTCTGCGGCCGAGAGGACTTCCTCCGCAGAACTGTGCATGAAGGGCAGCCTGGGGCTGCAGGGAAGGGAGACACTGAGACATTGTCCCCAGCCCAGTCCCACACGCGTCTGCATCAGAACAAAAAGATCAGTATGTGGCCGGGGGAGCCGCCTTCCCTGGCGATTGGCCCTTCCCGAATAAGGAGTTGAGTCAGCCTGTGATAAGGCCGCGGGAAGGGCCGGCCTTTCTGAGGGATAACCTGTGAGTATGGTCTGGGGTTTTATTACATATTTACATCTCCCCAGGTCTGACTGCAACTCGAGAAGAAGCCGGGAACAAGGAGATAAGCATTCTCCGGCCCAAACGCAGGGCAGAAGTCAGCCTCCCTGCGATCTGCAGTCTGGATCTCCTGTCTGCCCGGCGCATCTCTGCGCCCCCGGGACGAGCGCAAACCCTGGGACAGAGGCCCCTGTGTGCGCCTCACAGGGCGAGTTAGTGCCGAGTGTCCTCGTGCGTTCTCATCTCGATCGGCTGGCCCGGCCTGGGCGCAGCTGGGGTGGGCGCGGGGACAGCAGACACGTTGGGTGGCCGAACAGCGAGAGCTCACTTGCTGTCCGGGCAGAGACGAGCGGACCACACTGGCGGCTCGGGGGAGACACGGGCCGTGGGCCCTTCGGGAAGCCTAGCGTTTTCGAAGGCTGAGGATCAGCGGGGGACCAGAAATGCGCACTGGGAAGTGATGGGAACGACGGCCATGTGTCCCTTCACCACTGCTCCATCCTCTTCATTCATCTCCAGTCTGGGAGGAGGATTCACAGCCCAACAGAGACCTGTCCTGGCCCGTGTCTCCACTTCGTGTTGCTGTGTTTATTTTCGTCCTGGGTGTGGGGACAGGCTGCCGCTGACGGCGTTACTATTCGTGTGTGCGAGCGGGGCTCAGAGCCGCCTGGTTAATGAGGCGCGGCCCAGGCCCCTCCGAGGACACATGTACACAGGCTGTCACTGTCGGTGGCCTTCCCCCTTCAGTTCCGGGGCGGCAGGAAACCTCGGGGATCAAGAAGCTGCGCCAGGATGGAAAGCAGGCGGGCGGATCTGCGGACTGCCGCGGCTGCCCAGGATTCGGAGGATATCCTGCGGGGCTCACTGCTGAGCTCCCCGCATCACTCATTCGTCCCACTTCCCTTTCGTTGACCCCGCTTCTTGTCAAGCCCCTTTGGCACGCGGTGGGCGCAGCTGCTGAGGTTTAGCGCACATGTCCAGGGGCCGAGAGTCAGTGAGCAGAGCTCAGATGCTGATGGAGTGACTGTACCCTGAGTCTTTGGCGTTGGCACTCTGTTTCCACTGATGTTAATTCTGGCCCGTGGGCGGTGCTGTGGAGACTGCTGGAGGAAGCAGGTGGGGTCCCGGGGACTTTGGACAGATGCCTGTCCTGCCGGGGTTTGCTGTCACTGACTGCTCGGTGCCCTGGGCTTGTCTTTCTGGGGTGATGTCCACCAGAAGGGAGCTTTTTTGAACAAGTGCGCTGTTTTCCTAGGTTGCCCCTGCACCTCTGAGTAAATTGCCTAGAAGGTCGAATTTGCATTTAGCTCTCCGCAATGGGTTTCTGGAAGTGTCCTCTGCGAGGAACAGGCTTTGGGGTGCATTTTTGCGCTGGTACGATTTTGCATCATCCAGGACAATGTGGAGTCACACGGATTTTCTTGCGCCTTGGGTTTGAAAGTCAAGTTGGTGAAGACCCACAGGTTCCCAGGTGATGGCTGCGATGTTGCACCACGGTGCCTTCTGTGGGGGCTCCCCTGCTATGGGGGTGCCGGGCACTGTCTGACTCTGCTCTCACAAGCGTGGTTCTGTCTCACACACGGCACACGCAGATGTCCCCAAGTTCACCGGTGGTGGGGCGCAGATTCCATAGCTTTCATAAAGTCTGCCACCAACTCTAACAGGCTGAGCTCATCGTTCTTTGCAGAGTTTAGGGAAATTTTCTTGTCAGGATGACTGCTTGTTAAGAACCTGGCACTGGAGGCTGAGTCAGGCTCACACAACACACTGACCTGGTCACACTAAAGACGTGAAAATAAAGTGGCCAGGATTAAGTGTCATTTTAAGAATCAACCTCTGCTCTTTGACAATCTTCTCTGATTCCATAGAACTTGACTTTCTTGCTTCATTGAAGGGGCAGAGCTTGTCTGTGAGGCAGATGTGACATTTGGCGCTTGCTTTCCTTACTGTATTTCATATTCTACTTCTTATCTACAATTATCTGCTATTTCCAAATGAGTTTATATGCCATGGTCAAAATAAAAATAGAAGAGATAAAGTATAGATATAGAAACATCCCTACTTTTTATTAAATAGAGTGGTTGGTATAATGCGATTTGTGGGTATAAAAATTAGGAAAAGTATATCTTCAATATATGAAACAGTATATACAGGAATGAGATGCCTTATACATTATGAAATAAATGGCACTATTGGGGGATTGAGGAGAAATCTGCGTTTCTACTTTAGGTATTATTTGAATCTTTGTAACCAATGTATTAATTTCACAAAGAAAAATACATTTCTTTTGTCATCTCTGAGGAGACAGACCCCAGCCCTTTATAAAGGGAATCAGCATTTTTTATGGTTGTTTAGGTGCCTAAAGATAAAAAGATCGGGCAGACTCATGGTCAGCTGAGAGAGCTCTGAGTACTGGGGTTCGGCAATCCCCAGAGACAAACTTGAAGCAAACAAACAGTAAGAGTTATAGTCGTTGAATAAAAAATGAAGGCTGTCCCCGGTCATAGATGTGTGGCTATTTGCTTTGCTACATGCAGCTGCTGTGACCGATGCTGTTGACCCACAAGAGAACAAAAGATAGATGTGATCTCATCTTTTAAAGATTGTCTAATTAAGGTCGAGAGTGAAAACCTGAACAGCCAGAGACTAATCCCAAAGCAACCTAAGGCCAAGTGAACGGCCACGTGGGATATGTGTGGTAGACGCAGGTAACGTGATTTCTGCAGGAATCTGAGGCGGGAAAATAGTCTACGTGGATTTGCTAGCTCAGCTGATGGTGGCCATCGTGTTTCCGAGAAAGGATCATTTGAAATCAGCAAGATACGTATAAAGATAAATGAATCATACAATACTTAGTGTTATTCAGAAGATTATAATGTTCATGATCTGGATAAATAAAATGCTCTGGGAGAACGGAGGCATCAGGAAATAATTTTCCTGAAGGCGTCAAGGAAGTGGTCATGACGTATGGAAAAGACCTCAAAAGATGAGAAATAGTTCATCACAAAAAAGACGGAGAAAGAAACCTTCCCGGCAAAAGCAGAGGAAATAGCACATGCGCCTGAGTCACAAAGGATGGAGAAGCAGGTGCTGAATTCGGTGAGTCCCAGAATGACACATTGAGACTCGGTTCTGTACACATGGAAGGTCATCCAAAAACATAAGACAGAACTTGTTTTGCAGTTGTCACTACGAAATACAAACGAAAACTCCAACTCAGGAATGAAAACCGCAGCCCCGCACCGCGGGCGCGGTCCTACCTCTGGGCTGAGGATGCGTGCGTGGGTCCTGGGCACCCCTGAGGTTTGTGCCCGGCGTCTCCTGCCAACGGCACCTGAGGACCCGACCTCGGCCTCCTGCAGTGGGGTGCCCCGGCGTTCGGACTATGGCAGAAGTATGGAGACAGCATTCCAATTCTGCCCTTCCTGAGGGAAGGCTTTGCCCCCTGAGATGCGTGAGGCCTCAGACGGTGGTGGGGTTGGGGCAGGTGTCTTCCAAGACGTCAGAAAGGTCCGGCTGTCACCTTCCCCAGCGTCCCTCCTCTCAGACGCCGACGCGAGAGGCCCAAAGGTCCCTGGAGCAGACCCGTGACCCCAAGGCAGGCAGCAGAGCAGCAGGCAAAGCCCTGTCACTGCCGCAGAGCCGGTCACTGCGCCCAGGCTGCGGGCGCCGGGCCTCCCCCAGTAAGGATGCTGCCGCCGGGCCGCAGGGCAGGTGCTGGGCCAGCTACATACGTCTGGGCTCCAGGGCAGGGCAGGGCCCCCTTTCTGAGGATGCGACTTTCTCTTGTTGGACTCCAAGATGCGGGGCTGTAAGCCTCCCCACCCACAGGCTGGGGCAGGCGGAGTGGATGGGCGCAGAAGCCTGGGAGTAAGGCGTCTGGGCGTGGTGGGGACTGCGGCCAATAAGAGGGCACCCCTCGTCCATCACTGCCTGGTAATCTATGTGAGTGCAGGCCCAGAGAGGCCGTATGACAGGGACGGTGACAGATGTAGCCACCCGCGAAGATTGGGTGGGTCTTGCCTCCAACCCAAAATTCGGTTTGAATGTGGAGGTTGTCACTGTCGCGCTGCACACGCCAGGACCCTCTGGACGTTTGTCGTTTGCGTGCTTGAGGACTCTGGGGAGAGCAGGTCAGAAACGCCTTGCGAGAACCAGCACGGAGCCTAGCCTGCGTCTTTATTGTGGTTTAGGGGCGGGGTTGCGGGGAGTGGGGTGGTTTCTGCTCGTGGGCCCGCGCCTCCCGTGGTTTGAATCTCCCGCTGGCTCCGAAGAGGGACGTCCGGGCTTCCTAATCAGCTCACCATCGTGTGGCAGGTGGGGAGGTGTGGAGGGAGGGGGGGGAGCGCTGGGCATGAAAGCTGTCAATCACTCAAACATCAAAAATGGAGTCAGACACTTTATTACAAAAAAGAAAATAATAACTGTGCTGGAAGTATTAGTGTTAATCACACCTGAGATTCGTTGAGTACTTACTTAAGATTGGGCTGTGTTCTAAGCACTTTATGTGGTTTTTGCCATTTTTTAAATTGAGACAAACTTTATATAATATGAAATTCACCATCTTAATGTGTAAAACTCAATGGGTTTTAATATATTCACCATGAGCAACCATCACACTAATTCCAGAACATTTCTATCACCCCAAAAGGAAGCCCGCCCATACCTTTTAGCGGTCACTCCCTGTCCTCCCCCACCCCGTCCTTGGCAACAATTAATCTATGTTCTGTCTATTGATTTGCCTGTTTCAGACATTTCATATAAACAAAATCATGCCATAAAAACAGAAAAAAAAAAAACAACAGTTCAGATGGAAAGCTTGCAGAATAAGTTCGTAGCTTCTGAAACAGGAGCTGCTGACATTTCAGGCGTGTCTATTCAACCCCACCACTTACGGTTACAACCAAAAGACATTACCATGTATACAGCCTTTGGCACACCAGAGCCTTTCCTCTATGATATTGAAACAATAAAATGGAAACATTAAATAATAGTTCTGTTTACAGTTACAGCTTTGTGCTACATGTACAAAAAAAGAACTCCTCCAAAGCAATAACAAAAATGAACCAAAAAGCATAAAGCACAAGAAATTCACAATTCTTTTTTAAAATTTATGTTTAGAGAAAGGAGAAGGGAGGGAGAAAGAGAGGGAGAGAAACATCCATGTGTGGTTGCCCCTCACACGCCCCCTACTGGGGACCCGGCCCGCAGCCCAGGCTTGGGCCAGGCAGGAGGCAAAGCCGGGACTTTTTGGTTCTTTTTGGTTCACCGGCAGCCCTCTCCCCACGGAGCACACCAACCAGGGCCCTTAGTCTGTTTTTAACTTGGTTATTAGGGGTTTTTTTACTGTTTAGTTGTACAAGTTACTTATGTATTTTGGATATTAATCCCTTATCAGATAAATGCTTTATAAATATTTCCCCATCCTGTAGACTGCTTTTCCATTCTGTTGTTTGCTGTGTAGAAGCTTCTCAGTTTGATGTAGTCCCACTATTTTGTGATGTTGTTGTCTGTGCTTTTTGTACCAAATCATGGCCAAGACCAATTTCATGAAGACTCTTCCCCTATGTTTTCTTTTTTAAATATATGTTTTTGATTATGCTATTACAATTGTCCCAACTTTCCCCCTCCACTTGGTAACCCCCATTCCCTCCAGCAATCCTTCCGCCTTAGTTCATGTCCAGGGGTTGTGCATATAAGTTCTTTGCCTTCTCCATTTCCCATACTATTCTTAACACCTCCTTGTCTATTTTGCAGCTACCATTTATGCTTCTTAATCCCAACACCTTTTTCCCATTCTCCTCCTTCCCCCTCCCAGCCAATAACCCTCCAAATGATCTCCATATCTAGAATTCTGTTCCTGCTTTGGTTGTTTGCTTAGGTTTTTTTTTTAGATTCAGTTGTTGATAGTTGTGAATTTGTTGCCATTTTAGTGTTCATAGTTTTGATCTTCTTTTTCTTAGATAAATCCCTTTAATAATTCATATAATAACGGCTTGGTGATAATGAACTCCTTTAGCTTCACCTTGTCTGGGGAGCACTTTATCTGTCCTTCCATTCTAAATGATAGCTTTGCTGAATAGAATTATCTGGGTTGTAGGTCCTTGCTTTTCATCACTTTGAATACTTCTTGCCAGTCCCTTCTTGCCTGCAAAATTTCCTTTGAGAAATCAGCTGACAGTCTTATGGGAACACCCTGGTAGATAACTCTCTGCTTTTGTCTTGCTGCTTTCAAGATTCTCTCTTCATCTTTAACCTTTTGCATTTTAATTATGATGTTTCTTGGTGTGGTCCTCTTTGGGTTCAACTTCTTTGGGATTGTCTGCACTTCCTGGACTTGTATGTCTATTTCCTTTGCCACATTAGGGAAGTTTTCTTTTATTATTTCTTCAAATAAATTTTCAATTTCTTGCTCTCCCTCTTCTCCTTCTGGCATCCTTATGATTTGGATGTTGTCACATTTGGAGATATCCCAGAATTATTTTTCCTTCTTGCTGTTCTGGTTGAATGCTTATTTCTTCCTTATGTTTCAAATCATTGATTTGAATTTTGGTTTCTTCCCCTCCACTGTTGGTTCCCTGTAGATTTTTCTTTATTTCACTTAGTGTAAACTTCATTTCTTCCTGGGTTTTTTTTATTTTGTTGCCATACTCAGTGAGTTCTTTGAGCACCCTAATCAGCAGTGTTTTGAACTCTGCATCTGATAGGTTGGTTATCTCCATTTTGTTTAGTTCTTTTTCTGGGATTTTGTTCTGTGCTTTCATTTGGGCCATATTTCTTTGTCTCTTCAATTTGGCAGCCTCCCTGTGCTTGTTTCTGTGTATTACGTAAAGATGCTTTGATTCCCTGTCTTAGTAACATGGCTTATTGGAGAAAAGGCACCAGTAAATTCTGTGGTGTGGAGCCTTAGGTAATTGCCAGGGCAGGGCAACCTGTTTTGCTACACAGTGGCTCTGTTTGGAGGGGAGGGCTCAGAGAGGGGACAGTGCCACTACCTGGCTTCTGGAGGTTTGTCTGGCACTCACCCTGTGTGACTGGCACCCTCCCAGCTGTTGCCCAGTGCTGAATCCCAGAGAGGGTGGGTCTACATATGTTTTAAATCTGTGTGGGCCCTTTAAGCAGAGTCTCCTGAAAATCTGGCATTTTCTTCCACTGCCCTAACCCCCATTGGTTTTTGCAGCCAGAAGTTATGGGGATTTATCTTCCTGGTACTGGAACCCTGAGCTTGAGGTCTGGCTTGAGGCTGGGATTGCTCACTCCCAAGGCAGCCTTCTTGATTTTTATCTACCACACGTGAATGTGGGGCCACCTGTTCTGCCACCGCCTTCCCCAACCACAATGTGTCTCGGTGCCTCCCTGCCCATTTCCATGTCTCCGCCCCTCCTACCTGTCTGGTTGAATGTGGCTTCTTTAAATCCTTGGTTGTCTGACTTCCGTACAGCTCAGTTTTCAGACAGTTCTGGGTGTTACTTGTTTTGAGATACAGTTGTAATTCTTTCTATGGTTGCACAAGGAGGCAAAGTGTGTTTAACTATGCCTCCATCTTGACCAGAAGTCTCTCTTCCTCCATGTTTTCTTTTAGAAGTTTTACAGTTTTGGGTCTTTTAAGTCTCTAATCCATTTTGAGTTGATTTTTTTAGTATGGTGTAAGATCAGGGTCCAATTTCATTCTTTTGCATGTGGATATCCAGTTTTCCCAACACCATTTGTCGATGAGACTTTTCCCTTTGTTTATTCTTGGTGTCCTCGCCAAATATCAGTTGAATATATATATGTGTGTGTGTGTGTATATATATACATATATATATATATATAAATGTTTTTTCTGGGCTCTCTATTCTGTTCCATTGGTTTATATGTCTGTGTTTATGCTAGTGCTATTACTGTATTTTATCATATATTTTAAAATCAAGAAGTATGATACTTTTGTTGGTCTTTCTCAAGACTGATTTGGCTATTTGTGGTCATTTGTTTTTCCGTACGAATTGTAGAATTGTTTCTCTGTTTCTGTTAAAATTGCCATGGGGATTTTGATAGGGATTGCATTGAATCTGTATATTGCTTTGAATATTATGGACATTTTAACAATATTAAGTCCATTATTCTTAATGCTTTGTCTCTAATAACATTTACTTTTTTCTGATTCTGATTTTTACTGTTTAAATGAACTGTTTATTTTAGAGTTGATTTAGACTTATAGAAAACTTGCAAAGGTAGTACAGAAAGTCCCATATACCCTATGCTCAATTTCACCATTATGATTTACATTTTATATTATTATTGTATATTTGTATTAATTAATGAACTTGTAGTATACATTTTTACTAACCAAAGTCTGCACTTTATTTGAGTTTCCTTAGTTTTTACCTAATTTCTTTTTTGCATTGTAGGATCTGCCCAGGGTACCAGATCACCTTCAGTCCTGCTATGTCGTTAGGCTCCTCTTGGCTGTGACAGTTTATAATAGTGTTCTTATCATCACAATAATTCCATGTGGTAAGGTTATTATCCTTTTTTTAATAGATGAGAAAACTGAGGCCGAGGTCACACAGAAATGGGAGTCAGCTTGGGAAATCGGGGCCAGGGTCCCCTCTCACAGCCACTGCACTGCACTGCACTGCTGCGCACATATCGAGTCCTCAATAAAAGGCAAGCGAACACGCACCCGCATGCTTGCACACCTGCACCAGGAAGAAAAGCAGCATGTGGGCGGTGCTTCAGAGCCCCCAAAGGTGAAGGTTACTTCTTGTAGGCATGTAGTGAGATATGTGTAAGGTTTCAGGAATGAGGCGGAGTTTGATTATGCCCTGAGAACTGGGAAGAGTAATTGTGCATAATACTTTAGAGTTCTTTTCAGGTATGTTAGACGCCTTGTCCCAATTCACTTTCATAACATGTCCATGGCTACAGGAGTGGTCTCACCCTGGAGGGAATGGCTTGAGGACAAGAAGTTTTGGGTTGTGGTTGAATAAATGTTCAATGTCCAAGAAGAGTCATGTTACAGGACTTCCGTTTTACTTCCAAGAGGACAAAGCTGTGTTAAAATACAATGCTTTTAAACTGATGAATGTTTAGTCTCAGTATTAGCTTGACCACATTTCCAAACTCTTTCCCGATCAATTGCAGATGGGGCGAGGTCAGTTTCGTCATATGATGAATGAGTTGTCGATTCTTTCACACCATGCTGGCGTAGAAAAGGGAATGAATAAATATTTGTTGAACTAGTGAGTGAATCAACCTAATTCAATTCAAAGAGATGTTAAAATTTTCTCGATGCTCCTGCTGGTGGAGGCTGCCCAGGACTTTCCTGCTCCGGTGAAAACTGTTAGAGGATTGTAGCATTTTCTAGACTTGCACACGTTTACACGCCCCGAGGTCTGTATGACGGAGGAGCCGGCCATTCCAGAGTCTTTGCCCTTTGCTCTTCTTACCAGCTTCCACAAACAGAACCCTCACTTTCTAAACTGGTAAAACACATTCTCAGAATGTTCTAGGAATATGTCCTGTCAATGTTTACCATTTTTCTAAAAAGGAAGGGATGGGTCTTAGATGACCAAGTGTATTTATTTGAGGAATTATTTAAAAATGACAACCAGCAGCTTTGTATGGAGCTGACAAGGGGGACGTGGGGCAGCGATGAAGTGATTCATGATTGGTTTTATAGTGACTTTTTTTTTGAAGTGCATGCTGCTTCAGAGGACAGTGTGATACACATCATATACCTGGTCATTGGAGGTTTTGGGAAGTTTTTCAGGTTGGACTGAAAATATGTCCTTTGGAATTACGACCTCTTCCCCCAACTAATGGGATATGTTTAAAAAATGAAGACTAGCCAATTGGAAATAGTCCTGGGAGATTAAATCTAACCTTGCAGGAACCTGGAAAACTGCCCTTTAGTGGAGTTTATTGAAATTTAGGCCTGGAGGATTCTAGTAAAGCTCTGTCTTCGGGTCAAGGGTTGGTTGAAATTCCATATTGCTTCTCAAATTTCTGTAAAATAATGGTGAAAATAGCAGCTTAAAAACAGTGGAAAGAATAGAGGTCAGATGTGATCAATAAAATACACATTTATCATTTTATTCTTCTTGATTCTTGGCTCATGTCAGTAAGGCCTGTGTTTTTAAGGTAGTTTTAAATGTGTAAAAAAGATGATATAACTCAAAATAAAACTGATAAAGTAAAAAGAAAGGTGTGGATAGAATAATTAAGCCTATGGACAGTAGAGGCATGGTTATTTACATTTGGTGTTTGGTTTTGACTGTGACTTTGAGAAAAATGGTGACAGCTTTAAACCTAAATACATTTTGTTATCTGTACAATTATGTTTCTGTGTGGGTAGCTCGGAAATATTCTGATGAGTCTGTGGATTTATCCTGACAATCAAGGCAGAAATCTGTACCTGCACCATGAGAAGGAAGCTTCAAGGACCCCTGCCTTGGGTGTGGGAACAGTTATCTGTTCCTGGGTGGCTTTGAGCACTGTGGACAAGATGAGCAATGTTGAGTGAGGGAGGCCCAGAAAGGATCTTCTGCATTTTAAATATTCATTCTCTAGCCAACATTCCGCCATTGCAGACGTGCGCCTTCAATTCTACCTCTGGCCAGTCAGCAGTTCTTTGTTGCAACCGAACATATGGCTGAATTACCAGCAAACACCCCAACGCAGCATCACGATGACCTGGAGGGCCTGTTGCAGACACTGATTTGGGGGTCTGCTCCAGACCAGTCTGGGCACGCTCTCTGGGAAGGGAGAGGGTTGAGCCAGGGTGACTCACACCCCCAGGAAAGTGAGAGGATCACTGAACTGCTTTGAGAGCCCCTGGAGCACCAGACCCTTCAGAGCACAAGCCGGGCCCCCGAGGAAGAGGAAAGCATGCGCCAGGGTGGAGGAGAGAGCAGAGACAGGCAAAGGGGAGACGCCCCAGCCGAGCTGCGGCCTCTTCCCGGCTCTGCCCCAGGCCAGCCCTGCCCTGGGAAGTGTCAGTGGTGCTCCGGTCAGGCGCTCTGTGACTAAGCTCTGCGAGCAAGAACATGGGAGACAGGAGAACCGTTTGGAAATGGCATTGTTGGCCCACAAGAATGCACGAGAAACAAAGACTTCTCAGACATGCACCGCCCAACTTCACGGAGCCCCGGAGTTGCTTCCCAGTCGTGCCGGCCCCAGGGGCATGTGGTGCAGATCCAGCTATGTCCTGGGTCTTGTGATCCTGGTCTTTCTTTTGAAAACAGTTGCTGACAATCTGTCACTCCTTTGTGTTCAAGCTCAGCCCGTTTGAAAATGCAGGGTATCAGCTGCTGTCGCTGGAGGTCCATTTCTGTTTTCCAGCAGGTGGGTGTGTCTGTCTCTTTCCTTTTATCTCCATCCAGGCTTTCTTCTTTCAAGCACTTTCCGGTTTGTCAAGCCAAGTATGCCTGTCATGTTGGAACCCAGCCCCGGGACGCTCACCAACTTCTCCTTGTGGTAGCATCTCCCTCTACTATGTTTCCACTCTCCCTTCTCTCCCTGAGGCTCAGCAGTCTGTGCCTGGGGCCCCTGGGTGCCCCGCTCTCTTCATGGTGGGTGCTCAGACACTGCCGGAGGACCTTGCAGCCTCCCCTCGGCTGTGTTTTCACGTCACCCAGACCTGCCTGTGCCTCCTGCGCACCGGCTCGCTATGCCTGTTCCTTCTTTCCTGCATTCCCAGTCATTGCGAGGGCTTCAAGAGAGGCCCTGAGCTGGAGTTTTAGAGCGCAGTCGAGAGTGGATTTTGACTACGACTGGAGTCTTTTCTTTGCTGCTGATTGGTAGCTCTGAAAACAATAATTCTGTCATGGAGTTGTGAAAATTTAACGGGATACTCTAGAAGTATGCCAGGCACAGCAGCCATGACAATGGATGTTCAGTACATGGCAGCTGGTGTTATTCATATGATTTTTGTATGAACACTTTCCCTGCTACCAGGGCTCACGATGCTTTTTCTTCCTTTGTACTCATGGAGATTTTCTTGGGTCTGGGCTTCCAAGAGAAATGGGAGACTAGGCTCTACAGCCCTTAACCATGTGACCTGGGAGTAAAGACACACGTGGCCCACATGCAGACTCCGTGCTGTTAATTAGCCCCCTGGGGGCCTTGTGCTCTAGTTTCCCTCTTGGAGCACAAAGGA
Organism: Micronycteris hirsuta; assembly: GCA_004026765.1. NCBI lineage: Eukaryota > Metazoa > Chordata > Mammalia > Chiroptera > Phyllostomidae > Micronycteris > Micronycteris hirsuta. Next base: position 276,795 of record PVJI01000264.1, on the reverse strand, counting down.
CTTTGCTTGCTGGAAGGCACCTGGCTTCCTCAGGTTGAGTTAAAACCTCAGAGCCCCATGGGGACCAGCCCAGCGTGTCCTGGGTGGGCCTCGCCCAGCGGGGCTGTGGGGCCTCCACCATGTTGAGGGATTTCGCTGCAGCCTGGCTCTGGGGCCGACAGAGTTCTCCAGCCTCCTGACGAGCTATTTCCATTGCTGCTCGTTTCTGCTGCTCTGCACAAGAATTCTCTGGATTTAGGGAAGCGTCGACGGGGCTGCGCAGGGTGAGCAGCTTCTGTCTGGCTCCGGGGGGCCGAGAACAAGTGGGATAAGTGAATCCCTGAATGCGTGTTTGACCTTCCTAGGAGGGGAAGCAAGCAAGCATCTGACCATGGGTTTCACGATAGACGGGAGCTAGTCTGGGAATGATTCTTCCTTATCCTAGTGCCTAGTTTTCCTTATCTCTACCCCAAAAGGCCAAGCCGTGCCGTCCTTGGAGAGGGAGATCGCCCAGTGCCCATGGGGGAACAGAAATGAGAAAGGGGGTGGGGACTTCCCAGTGTGGAGCCCACCTCCTCCTGCACCGCCAGGCTCAGCAGCCAGGGGCGCTGGCGAGCAGCAGGAGAGCCCGCTGGCCTGCCAAAAGGCACGGCTGCTACCTCCAGAAACTTCTCGAATCCGTCGTTCTCTTTCCATCTTGACCACCATCTCCCTAGCTGTGGGTTTATATTCGAAATAGTTAACAACTATTTTATTAACTAATTAACTAATAGTTAATAGTATAGCACAAGGCACTGACCTATTGGGGTTAATGACCAAAACAGTTGTACCTGCCAACCCCGCCCTTTGGAACCTCGGGCCCAGAGGCCTCTGGCCCGCACCCTGGAAGAACCCCCGAAGCGGACCCTTCCGGCACCACAACCCCCGCACGATGGCCAGGGCGACGTTGTTCAGGGTCCGGCAAGTCTTACTTGGTCTTCTTCCTCGGTCTTCTTTCTCTCCTCACTTCCTGACGTGCTGCCATGGTGCAGAGAACCCTGACCCTGGCCTTGGAGGCGTCACGTAACTTGCCTCCTGTCTCCTTTCGATAGAATCTATAGCCTGTTTCCCACACCACGCTGCGAGCTTAATGAGGGGAGGGGCTGGTTTTGCTGTTTCCCACAATTATTTCCCCAGCGGCCGGTCACAGAGTGCCTGACCCAGAGCGGGGATGCATCCGATATTCCTGGACTGGATGAATACATCAGGAAGGCATCCCAACTGTCCCGCTGTGTATCTTCGAATTAGTCCAGGATTTTTATTCTATGTGCATGTGAATAGATTTCGTAGGAGATACTTACTCATATTTCTTAGGTCACTGAACAGTAGCAGCATCCTCCTCGGAGGCAGACGTGCTTGTTTTGTTCTCCTCGTGGTGGATGCCAGGCCTCTGGGAGCGGTTCTAGGCTTCTCTCTGCCCTTCCCCTCCCGCACCACCCATGTCTGAACAGGCACGTGGCGTCCGAGGTCTGTTTCCCAGATGATTCTCCCGGTTGGTCCCTGCCCTCCAAGCGCTGCCTGTGCTCCCGCGCGGGTCTCATCGTCGCTTGCAGTTGCAGTTTCTTGCACCTGGTCTCCCTGTTTTCTTTCTTACTCTCCTTCGTCCACCTGGTACAGAGCTGCTGGGAGGAATGTCCTAAAACCCAAACCCAGTCATATGGTTCTCTGGCCATGAAGTTTTCTAGGGTGTCCCACAGAGAATGACGTCTTAGCATGACATATAAAACCCTTCGTAATTGGTGACTACCTACTCTTTGAAGCCTTATTCATTAAATACACAGCTGTTGAACACCCAGTATATATGCGGGGTCCTGTTGGTAATATTGTGGTAAACTAGGTAGTCCTTTCTTGGCCCCTGTAGAAAATAACGTCTAATGGTGGATTCATCCTTCGGAACGACACCACATAGCTACTACTCGCGCCTCCACGAACCTGCCACGCCCTTCTACTTCTTGGCCGTGGCTGAGGTTTCCCGACTTCTCCTCACTTCTGCCCACATCAACGTAACCAGCTCCTGTATTTTTCAGATCTTAATTTAAGATCCATTTTTGGGGGACACTTTGTCTCATCACCTCCTGTTTCCCCAGAAGGATTTCCGGTTCTTTCATTGTTCACCCGCTCTCAGAGTGCGGGTTACACTGTTCGTATTTCCTTATCTCTCTTCACTCTAGACTCCACAGCCCGTGACACTGAGTCCCCGTCATCGTCGTCTGCCCGGAGAGTAGAAGGGTACACAGTATGTGGTAAGCAGGCCTTCAATAATGCTTGTCGACTAAGACATTCTTTTCTTGGAATGTGAGACCCAAGAAGACAAGTACGTATTTAATTTGTCCTTCTGTGCCAAACAGATTTTAAGATCTTAAGAAATCATAATTTATTATAGTAATTTGTTATATATTTTACAATGTAGGGCTCCATTTTATTCTGTCTCCTCTGTTTCAGTGAAATACAATTGTAAATTGACCCCCTATAAAGCTTCCTATCAACTATGGTAATTAAATTGTATACCTTGAGTGAGATACACACAACTATGACCAATCGCAGCTTTAAAAAGATTCATTTGGCCCTTTCCTGCTTTGATTTATGATGGACTTTGGCATAGTCTGGTAAGGTAAACATTGCTTTGACTCTCCTGGAATTTTCCAGACTTTCTTCTTATGGAGGAGGATAGACATTTTTGCAATTCATTCTCGAGCTGGGTCTCTCAGCCCTCTTTCCCCCGAGGACACCCGTTTTTATTTCTCTTGGTCATCCTTAATCTGAAAGTTAACAGTGACTACTTCCTGGGAAGCAGGGAGAACCCTGGTTAGAACACTGTGGGGTGTGAGGGTTCGAGGGGCGATTGTCTGACATGGGACCCTTCAGGGCCATCTTATCCACGTGCAGATGCTCCCTAGGCCCCTGCTCGTGCCCAACCCTCCAGGGGGCACAGTTACTGCTGTCCCAGTCGCCACTGTATTTGCAGTGCCTCATAAGTACTGGACGAATCTGTTTTGAGTGAAAACATTTTTGGAAAATGCAACCTGTTCTTGGAGGGGCTGGGAAGACGAGTAGGGAGAGAAGAACTGTCGACGCCGCTCCTACCACCACCAGGCCCTGTGCTTACACGGTCCACGCCTTCTAAGTTTCACCAAGACCCTCTGAGGCGGGCGCGCTCACCCGATCCCCCACGCCCCTCTGCTTTCCCAGCTGCGCAGGTGAGGACAGCAGAGGAACCCGTACACAGCATCGCTGTGTCCCTAGCTCTGCACTTCAGCTACCTCTACCGCCAGACCTGAGCTCTTCCAAAGCCACCTCCGTGCTCTGGGGAATGCCTGGGAGCATCCCCCGGGACTCTTGGAAATGGTCTTTGCACACGTCACTGCCCTTGCACTGGCCACATTGCATCTCCATTCTTGACTCGTCAGTCCCGTCGGCGGCCCTGGCTGTTTCTGCCTGTCTGTGTCCCCAGGGGTCGGCTGTGCAACTCCGTGTCAGAGAGGTGGCTCTGCTCTCACATCATGACCCAGTTTGTGCACAGATACAGCGGTGCCATGGAGCTGCGAGGGTTGTCCTCCTCCTCAGGAAAACAGAGCGACTGTGAGGAGGGGCAGGGCTGGGCAGGACTGCGCCCTGTGTGCTCTCCCGCAGGGACACGGGGCGGAAGTCAGAGGCCAGGACGAGCTGCTGAGCCGCCGGGAGGGAGCAGTGACCCTGGCCGGGCTGTCAGCCTTTCCCTTGTTGTCCACCTGCTCAGGGGGAAGCGTCCCCTTTGCTTCAACATCCTCGGGGACTGGGGACACAGCTGGAAAGAGCTCCCAAAGGCTAAATGGATATCCAGGAGTCTGGGCAGAGAGCTATTCCGGAAGAATACGTGGGGAGGCGGGAGGAAAGTGAGAGAGATGAAACAGTAGTATGTATGCGCTAGAGCTTTACGGATAGAGAATGTAAATGAGAAGGAGTGAGAAGTTACTGAGCAGCAATTAGGAAGGCTTCAGAGATAATGATGAAAAAGAGCATCTTTAAGACATTTGCAGTCTGTTTGAAAAACCTCAGTAAAAGTTAAGATATTTTAAAATGTATCTTTGGGTTGGGACTTCTGCAGCTGTCGGATACAGCACCGATTTAAATCGGCCATCAGGGTGATCCCGCGCCACTCTGCCATCCCAGTGGAGAGCCGGAAGGAAGCCGTGAAGCCGCTGGCAAACAGAGTGATGGACTGTGGGGTGCAGACCAGAGGTGCTTTCAGAGGCAAAGCAGGAATCAATAGAGGCTGCGGTTGTTGGTGAAGGTTCCAAAGAGCTTAATGGAGCATAGCTGGGAATCAGATGTCAAAAATTGTATAGGATTTGAATAGCTGGAGGGAAGGAAGGACATTTCAGTCAGTGGAAATATACCCATGTAAAGGCACGAGGCAGGAATGCACGTGAACTCGACGGGGTGAGCCGGGACACGCGCCTCAGGGGAAGAGAAGGAAGAGCGATCAGTAGCAGTCGGGAATTAGAACGTGTCGGTGAAGTGCGGTCGGTGTGCGGTCGGCTTCACAGCCTACACCGAAGAGCCTGCATACATTTTACTAAGGGCAGCAGATACGTTCTGGAGAGTGATGAAAGCTAGAATTTTAAAAGGATTCGTCTGGAGGAAATGATGGAAACAGAGAGAGCCCGAAGATGTTTTGTTTTCAATCCATGTGTGAGGAGGCAGTTAGGACTTGCAGGAGAGGCGTAGAAAGGACTAATCATAGGACTTGTAACGATTAGCTAGATGTTTGGGGCAGATGTCAGACCAGACTCAAATAAAATTCTAATTGTTTTGTTCTAGAGCTTTTGGAAAATTACAGCTTTGTTCATTCATTTATCTTTTCCCCTATTCAGGAAATATTTACCGAGTATTCACCATGTTCTCTGTCCTGGGATTCTGTGAGCAGAAGCTTTGGTAACTCCTTGACCTCACGGAGCTTACATTCAAGAAAGCGACAAACAGATAATTAAAGATGTAAACAAATAAAACATGTAGCATATTAATTGGTAGAAAATTATTTGAAGAAAAACAAGACAGAGAAGGGAATAATGAGTTGGAGTGGGTAAAATCTTACAGTGATGTGTAATTGAAAGAGGGGTTTGGAAAAGGACCTAGTTGTCAGAGAAAGATGAGATTTGGGCACATTTATGGCACTATTTTCTGAAAAATGTGGGGCAGGAAATCTTATGGATATCAGAATTGGACTATGGCTTTGGGAGCCACCAGCCTACTGTCTCAAAGGGTAAAATTTTATTCTACTTTATGGCTGAGTAGATTCCATTGTGTAAATGTCCCCTCGCTGTTTTATCCACTCGTCTCCTGAGGGACACTTGAGCTGCCTCCGCATCTTGGTGACTGTAAATAGAGCTGCAATGAACATAGAGGTGTTTACGTTCTTTTGAATTAGTGTTTTGCATTCCTTTGGATACAGTCCCAGAAGTGGGATTGCTGGGTGAAAAGGCAGATCATTTTTAATTTTTTTGAGGTATCTCCATACTGCTTTCCGCAGTGGCTACACCAATCTGCATTTCCACCAACAGTGCAAAAGGGTCCCCTTTCTCCACATCCTCACCAGCACTTGTTGTTTGTTGATGTATTGATGATGGCCATTCTGACAGGTGTGAGATGGTATCTCATTGTGGTTTTACTTTGCATTTCTCTGATGATTAGTGATATTGAGCATCTTTTCATATATCTATTAGTCATCTGTATGTCCTCTTTGGGGAAGTGTCTATTCAGGTCCTTTGCCCATTTTTAATTGGGTTTTTTGTTTTTTTTTGTTTGAGTTTTGTAAGTACTTTATAACTTTTGCATATTAACTCCTTATCAGATGTATCAGCAAATACATTCTCCCATTCTGTGGGCTGTCTTTTATTTTGTTGATGATTTCCTTTTCTGTGCAAAAACTTTTTAATTTGATGTAGTCCCATTTGTTTATTTTTTCTTTTTTTCTCTTGCCTTGGGAGATATATCTGAAAAATATTTCTACGAGCTATGTCTGAGATTTTGCTGCCTATGTTTTCTTCAAGGATTTTTATGGTATCAGGTCTAACATTGAAGTGTTTGATCCATTTTGAATTTATTCTTGTATGTGGTATAATATGGTGGTCTAGTTTCATTTTTCTGCACATATCCATCCAATTTCCCCAAACCATTTGTTGAATGAACTATCTTTGGCCTATTGTATGCGCTTACTTCTTCTGTCAAATATTAATTGACTATAAAGCTGTGGGTTTATTTCCAGGTTCTCCATTCTGCTCTATTGATCTATGTGTCTGTTTTGATGCCAGTTCTAGGCTGCTTTGATTTCTATGGCCTTGTAGCACAGTTTGATATCAGGAAGTGCGATTCCTCCAACTTTGTTCTTCTTTCTCAAGGTCGCTGTTGCTATGTGGGGCCTTTTGTGGTTTCACATAAATTTTTGAAATATTTGTTCTAGTTCTGCGAAATACATCATTGGAATCTTGAAAGGAATTGCATTGAATCTATCGATTGTTTTGAGTAGTATGGACATTTTAATGATGCTAATTCTTCCTATCCATGAGCACAGTGTGTGCTTCCACTTATTTGTATCTTCTTCACGTTCTTTCTTTAGTGTCTTATAATTTTCCTGTACATGTCTTTTACATCTTTGGTTAGGTTTATTCCTAGGTATTTTATTCTTTTTGAAACAATTGTAAATGGGACTGTTTTCTTAATTTCCCTTTCTGTTATTGGCATGTAAGAATACACCTGATCTCCTGATATTAATTTTGTGTCCTGCTACTTAGCTGAATTCATTAATCAGTTCCAGTAGTTTTTTGATGGAATCAAACTCATGAGCTTTCATGTCTTTGAGGTTCTCTGTGTACAGTATCATGTTATAAGCAAATAAAGGCAGTTTTACTTGCTCATTTCCAGTTTTGGATGTCTTTTATTTCTTCTTGTCTGATTGCTGTGGCCAGGACTTCCATATTATGGTGAAGAAGAGGGGTGAGAGCAGACATCCTGTCTTGTTCCAGATCTTAAGGGGAACGCTTGTAGTTTTTGCCTGTTGAGTATGATGCTCTAAGTGGGTTTGTCATATGTGGCCTTTGTTATGTTGAAGTATGTTCCCTCTATTCCCATTTTGCTGAGAGTTTTTATCATAAATGGGTGCTGGATTTTATCAAATGCTTTTTCTGCATCTATTGATATGATCGTGTGGTTTTTATTCTTCATTTTGTTTATGTGGTGAATCACATTTATTAACTTGCGAATGTTGTACCAACCTTGCATTCCCAGAATAAATCCCACTTGATCATGGTGTATGATCTTTTTGATGCATTGCTGTATTTGGTCTGCTAATATTTTGTTGAGGATTGTAGTATCTATGTTCATCAGGGATATTGACCTATAATTTTCTTCCTTTGCAGTGTCTTTACCTGGTTTTGGAATCAGGATAATGCTGGCCTTATAAAATGAGCTTGGGAGCCTTCCCTCCTCTTGAATTTTTTGAATAGTTTGAGAAGGAGGGGTGTTAGTTCTTCTTGGAATGTTTGGTAATATTCACCTGTGAAGTCATCTGGTCCAGGGCTTGTGTTTATTGGGAGTTTTTTCATTACTGCTTCAGTTTCATTACGTGTAATCTGTCTGTTCAGATTCTCTGATTCTTCCTGATTTATTTTTGGAAGATGTATGTTTCTAGGAATTTATCCATTTCATTCAGGTTGTCCAGTTTGTTGGCATGTAGTTGTTCATAATATTTTCTTATAATCCTTTGTGTTTCTTTGGTGTCAGTTGTTATTTCTTCTCTTTCATTTCTGATTTTATTTGGGTCCTTTCTCTTTTTTTTCTTGATGAGTCTGGTTAAAGGTTTGTCAATCTTGTTTATTTTTTCAGAGAACCAGCCCTTTGATTCATTGATCTTTTATATCGATTTTTTCAAGACTCTATCTCGTTTATTTTTGCTGTCATCTTATTATCTCCTTCCTTCTATTCACTTTGGGCTTTATTTGTTTTCTTTTTCAAGTTCCTTTAAGTGTGAAGTTAGTTTGTTTATTTGAGCTTTTTCCGTTTTTTTGAGATAGGCCTGTAACGCTATGAATTTCCCTCGTAGGACTGCTTTCCCAGTGTCCCTCAGATTTTGGATTGTTGTGTTTTCATTTTCATTTGTTTCAAGGTATCTTTTGATTTCTTCCTTGATCTCATTGTTGACCCATTCATATTTTAATAGCATGTTATTTGGCTTTCACGTCTTTGTGGGTTTTTTCAGTGTTCTTGTGATTGATCTCTAGTTTCATAGCATTGTGGTCAGAGAAGATGCTTGCTATCATTTCAATCTTCCTAAATTTATTGAGATGTGTTTTGTGTTCTAACATGTGGTCTATCCTAGAAAATGTTCCATGTGCACTTGAAAAGTCTGTATATTCTGCTGCTGTGGTGAAAGGCTCTGAAGATACCAATTAAATCCATGTGATCTTTGTGTTGTTCAAGGCTGCTGTCTCCTTGTTGATTTTCTGTCTGGCAGATCTACCCATTGAAGTCAATGGGTGTTAAAATCCCCGACTATGACTGTATTTCTGTCTATCTGTCCCTTTATGTCCATCAAGATTTGCTTTACATGTGTAGGTGCTCCCATGTTGGGTGTGGAGATGTTTACTAGGGTCATGTCCTCTTGTTGGATTGTTCCCTTTATCATTGTGTGGTGTCCTTCTTTGTCTATTACTATAGCCTTGGTTTTAAAGTGTATTTTGTTGGATATGAGTATTGCTACCCCGCCTCTTCTTCCCTTTCCGTTTGCATGACATATCTTTCTCCATCCCTTTACTTTCAGTCTGTGTGTATCTTTTGATCTGAGATGGGTCTGTTGGAGGCAGCATATATGTGGGTCTTGTTTTCTCATCCATTCAGCGGCCCAGTGTCTTTTGGTTGGAGCCTCTAAGCCATTTATGTAGTGCTGTTTTATTGTTAGACTGTTTTCCTCTTTCATTTCTTTCTGTTTTTCTTAGTCTTTCTCTTAAAGCAAGCCCTTTGACATGTGTTGCAGTATTGGTTTGGTGTTAACAAACTACTTTAGCTTTTCCTTATCTGGGAAGCTCTTTATTTCTCCTTTGATTTTAAGTGATAGCTTTGCTGGGTAAAACAGCTTTGGTTGTAGGTCCTTGCTTTTCATCACCTTGAATATCTTCTGCTACTTCCTTCTGGTCTGAAATGCTTCTGTTGAGAAATCAGATGACAGTCTAATAGGTGCTCCCTTGTAGGTAACTACCTGCTTTTCTCTTGCAGCTTTTAGGATTCTCTCCTTGGCTTTAAGCCTTGCCATTTTAATCATGATGTGTCTCAGTGTAGGCCTCTGGGGTCCAACTTGTTTGGGACTCTCCGAGCTTCCTGGGCTTATGTGACTTTTTTCTTCACCAGATTAGGGAAGTTTTCAGTCACTGTTTTTACAAATAGGTTCTCAATACTTTGCTTGTTCTCTTGTCCTTCTGGTATTCCCATGGTATGGATGTGGTTTTGCTTCACATTGTCCAAAATGTTTCTTTAGCTCTCTTCGGTTTTCTAAATTCTTTTTTCTTTTTGCTGTGCTGTTCTTCCTGGGTAATTTTTCCCACCTTGTTTCCCAAAACACTGATTTGGTCCTCTGCTTCATCTAATGTACTGTTTATTCCTTCTAGTGTGGTATTCACTTCAGATATTGCAGTCTTTATTTCTGACTGGTTCTTTTTTAATGGTTTCTATGTCTGTTTACAGGCTGCTGAGTATCCTTACAATCATTACTCTAAACTCTCTATCTGATAAATGCTTGCCTCCATTTTATCTAGTTCTTCTGGAGAATTCTCTCATTCTTTTTTGGGGGTCTGTTTCTTTGTCTCCCCATTTTGGCTGTGTCTTTGTATTTTCTGCCTCAGGAACTAAAGTAATCAGCCCTTAAACCAATCATTATAATCAAACTGTGATCGGCATCCCCACTTAAGCACCACGGGGTGGGGCGGAGTGATTCCTGCAGGTGGGCCTATTGCTTCCTCTCAGGCTGATGCCACTTGGAGAGGACTGCTCTGCCTGAGAGAGACGGCTTCTGCAGTGTGGAGAGTGACTCAGCACAAGGATCCTGGTGGCTGTTCCCTCACTTCTCTCCCCAGAGACACCAGCTCCAGACTCTTCTCGAACGTCTCTAGTCCACTCTGCCCTCCCTCTGCTGGAGCCCAGGCTTCAAACAAAATTTTGTGCATTGGCCCTTTAAGAGGCTGTCTGTGTCTCCAGCTGTTTCTCCCTGGGAGACAGAAATCCCACCGTTTTTCACACCTGGATGTTATCTGGGTTCCTTTCTGGCTCTGTTGCTGTAGACTGCAGAGCCCAGCATGGGATTTAGACACCACACTTCTCCGAGGGAAACCTCCCCGGCCACTGAAATATCCCTCTGGCACTCCAGCTGCTGCCCGTGGGAGCCCAGTCGGCCCTCTGGTGCCTCCTCTGAACTCCCTACCAGTCTCATTGTGATGAAGTGGTTTCTTCTGTCTGTCCATGGTTATAAGGCTTCTCTCCAGCTAGTGGTCCATTGGTTACTGAGGATGATTTCTTTATAATTTAATTGTAATTCTCTTTTAGTCCTGGGAGGAGGTTAGTGTTGGAATGACTTCTTATCAAATTATAAGGCTATGTTACTGATCCATTTCCATAAAGTCAAGGCGGCCCATGTACCTGTTGTTGTTTTTTTCCTTCACCTTAGAATTTTTTTCTTTTTAACTGAAAAGGTTACTACCTCTTTGTCCTATCCACTAGCTGACAGGGGAATTGAAATAACCACAAATTATGGCGGCCGTTGCACCAAAAGTTTCTTATCTTTTAATAATGCCACATGACATTCTCAGAGACGGAAATGATTTTTTTTTCTATCCTATGTTACACAGACCACCTTTCAGTAACGGGAAGAAGCAAGTGATCCCTTTAGCTTTCATGCTCATGAATCATCCCCAGTTTGGGAGCCCAGAAGGGCTGACTAGAGTCAGCCCCACCGGGCAAGCGTGGGTTTGGCTATTGGAAGCCCGTGTTTCTGTTTCCACCCTCCCCTCTGCTCTTTGCTCTCCAAAGCTCTGGACTAAAAGGGAGAAAATATTTTTCAACGTGAACTTTAAAAAATTTTTGCTTTTCCTAGAGATAGTAAGCATACTATTACCAACCTTGAACTAATAATGTCATTTTTGAAGACAATAAGATGTCATTGAATTTTGTTGCCTATTGTTTTGGTCAGACGAGGCATTTTTGTTGCTAAAGTTGATCTGGTTTTGTACTTCTTTGTTGTGAGAAAGGAATGCCTGCTTTCATAAAATATATAGAAATATGAAATTAACATATATCAACCTAATACCAGTCTCAGCACAATAGTGAAAGCAGCTTAAATATTGTTTTATTTATAAAGTCCTGTGCCCCTGTAATTGATAAATAGAAAAAAGCAAAGTCAGGGAAACAGTAGTTAAATTGATTTTCATAATCCTTCTTCCATCAGATCATCTGGAATATATTAAACATTTCTTCCCTCCACCTCACCATAAAAATCTAAGGGGAAATAAATGTTTTTACAGAAGGGAATCATTCTTATTTGAAGTTGGTGAAACTGAGGGCACACTCAGATATTTTTCCTTGTTAAAGTAACTCCAGAGATACTTTACTGCATGGTTTAGTCTGGCCAAATAAGAAGAGGATTTGGGACTCAGATTCAAGAAAAGTATGTGTCATGTACAATATCTGTGTTGGGATATGCTTTGAAAGACTTGGAAAAAAACTTTACACATATTCCAGCATATCACATGTCTTTACATATTATTAACATCTTAAAAAGCTGGACATAAAATGAAATGTGTAAAAGCCAACATTATGTCATGAGGAGCAGAAAAGAGAAGAAGCAGACATTATAAACTTTCTTATATGCTTTATAACAAAATTCTTTAAAAAATAAACTAGAATGTGGCTTGGAGCCATAGGTGTAAAATAGATTATAAATTAATTTGGAGGCAGGTGTTTCCATGGTTGTAGAGAAACAGTGCCAACTGAACATTTCCATAGCATTGAAAGAGCAGACGATGGTTATGCTTACAACAGGCAAGAAAGAGAAATCAGAGCAGAATGCTGGAACCTATTCCCCACTTTCTGAAACAAAACCTGGAGCCAGAAATGCTGCAGCTGGAAGAGTTTTGTAGGAGTTTTGATCTTGGTGGGCGAATCCGGCATTAACATCTTTACTCAGACGCACAGCTTGCCGTAAAACCCATGTCCACAAGGTATTTTTCTATTCCCAACTGTGAAGTGTCTGTTCTTTCTTTTTCTTTTAAAAAGAAATAAACAAAGACCAAAAAAATTATTGTATTTGTTAAACTTCAATTTGTCATTTCTTGGAGCAAGTCAAGTTGCCAAACAGAAATTCTCCAGCCAGCCCTAAATCTCGTTCCGGTGCTGTGGTACGTGCTCCCCCGGCCCCGATTCCCACTCCGTTTGGAAGGACAGTCTGCTTCCATGGGCTACGTTTTCCCCCATTCCCACCTGACTGCAGATTCCATCCACTGGTTTCCCAACGCCGGATTTTGGCACCCCCTGCCCCCGTTTTCATTTCTGAGCAAGGGAAAAGGTCTAACACAAGACTCCGTGTTGTTTTATTTCCTGGCTTTGGCCAAAGGACAGTTGTGACATCTTTTGTACTCTCCTCCCCATCGAACTCAGACATGTGATGGGATATACATATATACAAACTGAAAAGAAAATGTCATCTGTCTCTCCAAATAGCCACTTGCTTGATTATTAATGGCTGTGTCATATAGTATATTTGATTTCATGATTAAAGTATGCACACGCATTTTATATAAAGTATATATTTGAATACATGCGCCAAATACTTAAGATGTAAAGAAATCATTGCAAACAGTTGATTTTGTCATATTTTAGTGGTAACTTTAATCTTTGTACTTTTACTAAGTTAAAACTACAAGGCAAAGAAAAATAAACGACTCCTGTATCAAACAGTTACTTCCTACTCTCCTCAAACTGAGTGATCAGCTGTCCAACTGCCTGGCTCTTTGGGTTTGTGTGAATGATGTAGGCTGTGCGTTTCTCTCGGAAAGAAACTATTGAATATCAGCCATGCCACATGGACCAGCCTGCTGGATTCGAGTTCGATCATCAACCAGTTCTTTCCCTCAGCTAAAAGCCTTTGGACCAGGACTCCTGCCCTCAGGCACTTCCACTGGAGAGACCCGCCTTCCCCTCACTAATTTACCGCGTGCCCGTGCTTCTTCTTCAGGGGCCAGTTGCTCTGCCGTCATAATCTTTCTCCTTTTTTTCTGTTGTTTTTGGAGGGAGAGAGAGAGAGAGAAATGGAGAGAGAGAAAGAGAAAGAGAGACAGAGGTGGAGAACAATGATGTGTGATCCTTCCCCATAAAACCATTCCCAAATCTTCCCAAAGGTTCTCAACTAAAAGAGATTTTTGCAGACACCAGCAAGCAGACCAGGCTTCCCGCGGGACACCTGTGTGGCCCGGTGTCCAGGCAGAACCCACGGCAGCCCGGCCCGAGCGCTCTCAGGAATCGCGCGGCCTGTAGAATTTGGGTTTGCCCACATTTAAACAAGTCTCCAAGTTCCCCGTTTGACATCTGTGTTTCATTTGGGGGTCCTGTCCAGCATCGTTTGAATTAAGACGCAGAGCTGAACCAGGAGTGCGGCCTGATACTGATCTCCAAGCTGTGGGGTGCGCTGTGCAGGGAGAGCAGGGATTTGCTGGGTCGACTGAAAATCTTGATGATTTTGGAAATCCCATTTAAATTCAGAGCCGAGTTATGGAAACCATTCTGAGACGGGCAGCAGCGCAGCTTTTGGGGAGAGTGCGGTGTTTATTATGGGCTGTCTCAGAGAGAAGCCAGGTACACGCCGAATCCCCAGCAAGATGGGTGGTAACTTCTGTCAGCGTGAGAGACGGGAGAACACATACAGGGCTTCCTGGTGTGCAGTGCGGTTTTGTCAGCGGAGAGAAGAGGCATTTTGTGGCAAACTCCTACCAGCAGGAAAAGTCATTGCTTTTCCAGAAATGAAGGTCAGGGAATGGGAAGGAAGCCAGAGAGCGGAGCTCCCCCAGTGCCACGAGCAAACGTGTTCCTGTAAACACCTGGCCCGTGCCTGCATGTGGGTGGGCCCCGGGGCGACCTGCACAGGGCAGGGTGCCCACCCAGCAGCGCCTCTCCCAGGTGGTCTCCAACTCGGGGTGGGGGGGGCGCGGACGAGGCCCGAGGTTCAGACTGGGAGTCTCACCCCCTTCCTGGGGCTGTGCTAACAACAGCGCCACACTCCCGACCCCCTCCAGGGTCTCCGGGGACCCTGTTGCCGAGAGGACCCCGTGGGGCTGGGTGCGTGGAACAGACCCCTCGGGTCATGCAGGAGGCCGGGCCACGAGGGGGTTCCTGCAGGTGCCGCAGAGACTGCGTTTCTCGGAGGCCATGGGAGGAGGGCGGGGAAGTTTGGCGGTGGAGGGAGGAAGGAAGGCCTGCTGCGTGGAGGGGAACTGAGGGTCACTGATCCCCATGCTTTGTCCTCTCACCTTGTCCTTCGGGGGAGAACGTGGTGAAAGCTGAGACCGACTGCCAGTCTTTCCCTCCTCGCTGTCACTTGGGGAACATCGGAATACCGCGAGGAAAATTAACTTAGACAGGCATCCGCCCCACACAGGAGAGTGCCCGGGGCAGAGAAGGCGGGTCTGGATACAGACACAGATGGAGCTCCTCTGAGCCTGGCGTGCAGAGAACTTTCTTGCTTCTTGGAGTGGGGGAAGTAGAGCCTGGCACCCAGAGCTGGAAGGCCCTGTGCTTGGTCCTGCAGTCTCTCCACAACTGTCTAAACTTGTCGTCAAGGCGATCAATTCAGGAAATGCTGGAGCATGAGTGGGTTTTTGGTGGAAGCCAATGAGGTGGCTTCGTGTGGAATTCTGGACCTCCTGGGTGGCAGAGCCTGAACCAGAGAGGACGGGAAACCTGGACAGCACCGGGCGTGCTCGGCGCTCTCGGAGCGCCTCTCATGGGCCCCAGGTGTGACTGTGTTGGCGCTGGACGTGCGTGTGGTCGCCGAGCCCCGTGGAAGGAGCCGAGTCTTCCCGGGACACTTCCCACCCCAGGACTGTGTGTTCCCTCAGCAGCACTTCATACACCGCGTGGCCATCGCTGTCTTTCCAACGCAGACATTTCCAGTCACTGAGCTTTCACCGTCCCCGCATTCAAAGGCTCCCTTGTCTCTCCGGTCCCATAGGAAGTGCATGTAGATGAGGCCAAATTCTTTCAAATAATTCTAACCTTGTCCCCATCAGCTGGATCTAATAAGACCAACAGAAAAGGGCGGGGAGCTCCCCTGCGCATTCTGTGTGATGCTGCCGCACTCGCTTCTGCGCACATCTTTGTTTGCTTAGCCTGCCTTCCAAATGCCTTCCCTCCACTGAGTCTCGTCCGTCCTTGCAGGCCTGGCTGAGGGAGGAGGCGCCTCCTCCTGAGCTTTCCTCTGCTCCCACCAGTCTCTGCCGACCTCCTTGCCAGCACCGAGCCCGTCTCACGAACTCCATTGCATCCTCCTCGAGGGTGAAGCACGTTTCACACTTCTGAAACCTCCACAGTGCCCAGCCAAGAGCTGGTCACGGAGTGGGCATGGCCTTGGAACACTTCCCTCGCCAGGTATGGACATGTGCGGACTGTGGATTAAAACTCAAAGCCTCCAGAGGGCAGGGCCTAGGGTTCACAGGTGTTTTTTTGTTTGTTTGTTTTTTGTTTTTAATAGCATTTGACTGTATTGAACAATGAGGACCTGGGGAGCAGCGGGACCCTCATGGAAAGCCTGCCCAGGATGCGTGTGTGCTCTGGTTATTCATGGTGACGGCGCAGTGACACGGAGCTGTGCCGTAGGTCACTCCCCAAGGCCAGGTGGGACAGCAGCTCAACCGTAACGAGTAATACATACTGAGAGCTCCACTGGCTTTCCTTTGTGCAAACACTGTTGTAAGGGTTCCTAAAGGACCCAGCGTCTTGCCTTTGAATTCATCATGAATTGAATAATGAGTTTCTATTACTAGAAAAGACACGCGAGTACAGTGTTAAGTAGAAAATCAGCCACCATTGGTCCATGGTGAGACTGGAAATATGGAATGAAGCCAAAGGCTCTTTACTCACTCAGAGGGCTCATACCTTCCTTAAAGCCCGGTGTTATTATTAATAATAATAAAAAACTTTGTCAGCTGCTTGGACCCAGCGAGCATTCCAAGACCAGCAGAAATGGTTGCAGGGAGCCAAGTCTTCTGGATCCGTGTAATTGCTAAACGCCGCACTTCTCAACTTTCATGAGACAAACCCATCTTCAACATTTATTTATGAGATGAATAACTGAGCCTGAAAACTTGATTCTGACATTTCCTGTTCCTATTGTGGACCTCCGAAGACTCGTCTTAATCACGTTTCCAGTAGTGTTCAAGAATGACATTCCTCTGACTCCTTTTAAGCAGAAACCACAGAAATTTTTTAGTGTAAGCTCGATTTTGGTAACCATTTCCTTTGGGGAATGCAGCGGTGCCTCGTTTGCTTGTGGCATGGGTCCCACAGAAACGGGGCGGGGGGGGGGGCGTCGCGGCCTGCCCCCAGCCTCCTCTGCACCCTCAGTGCTGTGGAAGCTTTGACTTCACGAAAAGCCTCGTGGATCCTAGACGAAGGATCCGCAGAAGTCGTCTCACCCAGGGAGTTTCTTAGAGAAGGGCTGGGTGAGGCAGGGCTGAGCTAAGTCATTGATGCCCACGAACTCTCTGAGCTCCCCTAGAGGGGTGAAATGGAGCAGTGGGGTGATTTTCTAAATGCCAAGGCAGGGAACTGGCTTAGGAGCCACACACACAGTTTGGGCCTGCGCGACAGGGAGGGCTTTTCGGGGGCTCAGCGCGAACCTGCTTTGCCCAGGTGTTCCTCTCACGGTGCCCCGGAGCTGCAGGGTTTCACAGCGTGCTGCGTGGGGTTCCTGTCCCGGAACCACAGCTGCTATGGCTCACCCCTTCTCCCCCCATCCTGGGTGGTGGTCTTGCATTGTTACATAGGGTCCCTAACGGGATGCATGTAGAAAAATGAAACGAGATCTCCCGGCTTGTGCCCAGCTCCCGGGAGCAGGGGTAGCTTTGCTTCCATAGCTGTATTTCGATCTGTTCAGTGGGCCTTTGGAGGGGCAAACACACCCACTGAAAACTTCTTCCAGTGCGTAGAGCCATTGCCGCAGGTTCTGCCAAGTGAAGATTGCTCATGCTTTGCTTTTCAGTTAAAGTGGAAGCAAAATTAAAGAAACCTGCCCCCACCCCCGCTCAGCCCTGGCATTTCAGAGACCGACACCCAGATCAGCAGGGCCTGTTTCTGTTAGCAGGGTATTTTGGTACCACTGTTCTCAGGAGGTGTTTTGGGTCTGCGTGTCCATCAGTCCTTTGAATACAAAATATCTACTACATCTGATTCTGGGGGTAAGAATAGGAAGTGTCCCTTCCAGTCCCTTAATGGGGTCACTCGATTGTGCAGGGGCCATTCAGTGCCCTGCCTTGAACTGGGGCGCGTGGGGTCCCTGGGGGGCTGTCACAGTGGGTGTGCTGTGGGCACAGCCTGAAGAGGCTCAGGGCCCCATAGAGTGGACAGTTTTTAAGACTGTGTGGTTGGTTTGCTGTGCTTTCTGGGATGAGAGAATAGGTCCTTATCTCTGCAAAATTAGACATTAAAAACATCAACAGCAAATAACTTTCCCTTGGTCATCCAGAACTCCTGGTTGAACTACCTGTGTGAGCTCTTTGTAATTCTGAAAACCTGTCTCTCTAGGGAGGTGACATAGCCCCAGAGTCAGCCTCTCTGTCTGGGGTCTTCCCACCTCCCCGCCTTCTCTGAGGTCACTCCCTGCACAGCCGGACCCCAGTGCTCTGCCCTCCTGGCCCCATGGCACCTCACAGGAGCAGCGGATACAGGGACTGTAGATTCTTCAAAGGTCCGAAACTGCTGTATCCTGATCTCTGTATCTCTATTAATCTGAGTGTATTCATTACCCCAACAATTATTCCCCACCTTTCCCTTCTGTCACGGGCCTCTGTCTCCTTTTAAACATGCTCTACTGTTACCATCCCACAGAGAGATGCACTTTGTCAGTAACTTTAATGCGGTGGCCTTGGACCTGAGCTGCACGTGGAATGGTGTGGCATGCTTAACAAAATGCCGAGGGCTGGGTCCCCTCCCCAAGAATTCTGACTTAATTGGTCTGTGGTGCGGCCTGGACTCTGGGCTTTTATAAAAACTCCCCGGGTGACTGCAGGGTCCAGCCCAGGCTGAGGGCCTCTGCCCAAGTGCCCTATCAACGCCAGTCAGGAGTTTCCTTGGCTTCGCCCTCTCTGCAGAGGTGCAGCTCCTTCATCTCTGCCGTGATGTTTGCTCACGATGGTGATGGTGATAACTAATGGTTATTGAGCGCTTCTTCTACGCCAGGCACGAAACACTTGTTGGTTTATTTTACTTTTACAAAAATAATAAGAGATAAGAATAGCATTACTCCCATTTTGCAGATAAAGGAATTTAGGCCTAGGGAGGTTCAGTCAATTGTTTAAAGTCACGTGGCTGGTAAATGACAGAGCCGAGATTTATACCGGGGCAGGCTGACTCCGGGGTCTGCCCTCCCGGTGACAACACTATGCTGTTGTCTGTGGTACCTTCTTGGGACAATGGCTCCTGATTAATGGGGACTTCCAATTACCAAAAAAAGCTGCTAGTAGTCACATAGCGTTTTTCCTGTCGCCTTCATCTATACAGCCGTACGGCTCCGAGCAGGGTAAGAACGAAGCAATGTCTCCTGGAGAGAGAACAGGCAGATCAAAGTCTATAGAAAAATATGTGACGGCAGCGGACACATCTAATTCGGAGTTTTCAGCTGGGGCCCTGCTGGCCAGTAGCACCTGCCGCCTGCCCTTGGGACAATTAAAAATGTTTCCAGACATTGCCAAATGTCCCCTTGTTGAGAGCCACCTCTGCGAGCAACAGCGTTCAAGCTAGCAATCGTGATGAAACTTAAAGCGATATTTTGATCGGTAATGACAACTTTTTCACAACAAAGATATCATAACTTATTTATTCAAATGAGTATTACTATTGAAGTAATCAACTTGGAAGACTACACCCTTCCTCCAATCACACTGCCATTACTCCAAACATTTTAAAAATTGTCTTCAGATCTTGCAGTATCATTGTTAAGTGTGAGTCAGCGTGAAAAATCACCCTGTACTGGTGGGCTCACTCCTTAGAGAGCTCTGAAAGGTACTTGGAGTCGAGTCCTGTGAGCGGGGCCTGTGGATGAAGACGGGCTGCGGGGCCTTTTCCACCGGCTCCAAGGGACCCCTGGCAGCCACCGAACGGAAGGCTCTAACCGAGGCTCTGCTTGGTGATGCTCCTTATGGAAGTCAATCCAGAATTTCTCCTCTGAAGCACGATGCACTACAGCACTACCGTATGATGCTTATTTTTGCTTGAAAATAAATGTTTTTTTCTAAGCATCACATATCATGCACGTACTAAAAGTGTTCATGGGTGAGCCGGTCCCAGTTCAAGAGGCCGTTCTTCCTGAAGCGAGTTTACCTGGAAAGAAGGACGAGAAAGAGGCGCTCGGGCAGGGGCAGTGATTGGTGTGGGAGTGGGAGTGGGGGGAGTCCATCACTGGTCAGGGACGGGAGCAGGTGCACGGATGACATTGGAAGGTCTGAGTCTAGGACTGTCAGGCTCCATCCCGGCCACATAGGGGCATCACTTGGGAAGTTTTAAAAAAAATGACGGTGGCTTGAGTCCCACCCCAGACTGACTGAATCAGGCGCGGAGGGCTGCGCTTGGAGCCTCTGTGTTCTGATTTGAAAATCTTCGCAGGCTGTCTTGATGCACAGACGTGTGTGAGAACGAGTTCAACGAGATGCAAACTTGGCTGGGTGAAGGGAGCCTGCAGTCCACATTCTCCCAGACTTGCACCTCGACAGTGGGCCCCGCCGAGGCCGGAGCCGGAGAGCAGTCCCCTCGGGCAGGTTTGTGGATGCCAAGGGGACGACCCCGATTTAACACTGAAGAATCCAAAGGAGGTTAAATAGCTTGTCCAGTTCACCCAGCCCAGTGATTTTCAACCATCTTCATCCCCGTGGCTCATGAAACGAATTACTAAATTCACGGTGCACCAAAAAATACATTTTTTGCCAATCTGACAAGAAATAGGTGTAGTTTTGATTTATACCAGATGGCTATTTTTGTGTGGGCAGTTTTCATTTTCTAATTTGATAGTCTAAGGGAAGAGAGGTCAGTGTGCTGGCTAAACAGTCAGGTACTACATGTTTGAAAATTCTTGCGGTGCACCAGGTGAAAATTGCTGATCTATCCAGTAAGTGCAAAGCTAAGGCATAATTCCCAAGTCTTTCTATTTCACCTCAGCGCGTGCAGAAAACAAATTGGGGGATTTGGTGGAGAATAGCAGTTGGAGACTGGTTTGACCGTGGAAGGAGTCTCTCCGTGTTGAAAGGGCCTTTGGAAGACGGAGGGAGGAAGACTGAAACTCGAACGCCCACCGGGGGCCAGGCTGTATCACCGGATGCGACCTTCCCGCTACCCCGGCAGGGCAGCGGGGTGCTTGCCCGGGTGCTGAGGCCCAGGTGGTCAATGACTTGCCCAGGGTCACATGAACAGGAGTGAGGGTCAGACCCACGCCTGGTCTGCCAGCTCCGGACCTCACGCTCCTTCTGCTGCCCTGTGTGGCCCCTTGTCTGAGAGCAGCCATTCTTCCCTGAGACAATTCTGACGTTCGGGAAATGTTGCGGTGTCTGGAGACATTTGGTAGAGGCTGGGTGTGCTGCTCACCGATGCACGGAACAGCCACAAAAAACTACTCAGCCCAGAGTGGCGATAGTATCGAGCTTGGCAGACTTTGACCTAAGAGCGTGGTTTAGCTCAAAAAGATGGAAGTGAAGGACAACTTAATGGGTCGGGTGGTGAAGTGGCTTCCGACATTCACGTATAGCATTCCTCCTTTTATTGCACCTTGCTTTGTCATGCTTCCCAGGCATTGAGTTTTCCACACTGAAGCCAAGCCCCTCCACCCAGGCATGGGGTGATGGCTCTTGGAGACCTGAGCCACAGCCCCGGGGGCCCCTGCAGGCGGTGCGCAAACCCCAGTCTGGAGTTCACTCGGACTGTGCGCTGTCTCCTCTCCTTCCGCCCCAGCGTTCCTGGAGGCTGCGGTCTTGCCAACCACGTCGTGACCTTGGAGCTGACCTTCTCACGCCTTCCCTGGCTGCTTCCCTGGGAGCCCTCCTTCAAGACCCCCAGTGGCTTCCCCGCAGGAATAACCTTGGGGTCTGTTTCTGTCCGCCCATTAAGAGGAGGAGGCCTTTCCCCCCCATCCCATTTTTTCTCTTCTTTTCATGGCCCGCGGAGTTCTTGGCAGATCTGTCAGATATTTGCTCCAAGTCTCCCTATTTGGGCCTTTTGTCTGAGGTGGGGGGGGGGGACCTTGTTTACCAGGTCCCAAGTGGAGACAGCCAAGCCCAGAGGCCACCGTCAGGTGACCACTTTTTGTCACTTTTCCACCTGGGCAGAATCTGAGCCGGAAGATAAGAGGCAAGCACATCCCACTATCAGGCCCTCAAGCTGTCTGCGCCCCTGATTTCCCCCCCGGTGTTCCTGTTCCGACGCCAGCAGGCCCGGCTCTGTTTGTGATGGCTGGGAGCCACAATCCAGGTGTGCCGTTCCAGAGCATTCTTGTAGAGGAGTTTACAGCCGGCACGTTGTTTACCTGCATTTTGGCCAGTCTCAGTCCTCCCGGAGCCAAGAGCGCACAGACTGTAACACCCCTCGCGCCTCCTTACCTGTCTGCAAAGTATGCAGGAGCTTTACCCCGCGCGTCTGCGGCCTTCCGTGACCCCTGCCCGCCTCGCTCTGTCTCCAGGAAATTCCGAGAGATGGTGGAGAAAACGGTCCTCCCCAGCCGCGGCTCGCAGCAGCCGGGTGCCCTCACACAGTGCCATACGGCCCTGGTCGGACCAGGTGCTCTGCAGAAGCAGGGCGGGCTGTTCCTGGGGGCCTGCTGGTCAAATGCTGGCTTGCAGGTGGCCCTGGGGACCAGGAAAGTCACAACAGGACACCAGCCATGCATGAGCTCTGCCACATTATCGACTGTGGGGAAGGACCTGAGAGTAATCCGGATTTGGATTTTGGCCTGCTTGGCTTTGGGGCGGGGGGTGGGGGTCACAGTCATTTCCCAAGCCCTCCTCCTTGGCTTCTTCGGGGTGTCTGCATCGTCACTCTCGCTCTGGGGCTTGGATGCGTGCTCTGGCTGGCTCTGGGGTTTCCCGTGGGGCTCCTGACACCCCAGGCCTCACAGCGGAGGCCGGCCTGGGCCTCCGGTTTGCAGGTCAGTGGGGCGGGCGGAGGCCCAGGGCCTCAGACAGAAGCCGTGGTAGGTCCTGCTCCTCTTACCCTGTCGTTGACGCATGGACTCGCTCAGTCTCATTTCTGTCATCTGTGAAATGGGCTGATTTTCTCTGGCTTCTTCACCCTGCTCCTGCATGAGGAGGACTTTGTCTTGTTTACCGTATCCTGGACAACCCCCGGTGCTCAGCGGTCACACAGTAAATGCAGGTGGCCCGTGGACAGCCTGGGTTTGGACTGGGTGAGTCCATTTATATGCAGATTTTTTCAGTAAATACCATAAACGTATTTTTTCTTCCTTATGATTTTCTTAATAACAAACATTTTCTTTTCTCTGGCTGACTTGATGGTGAGAATCCAACATGTAATACATAGAACACATAAAATGTGAGTGACTAATTGGCTCTTTACGTTACCAGGAAGGGTTCCGGTCCAGAGAGGCTGCCAGTTGTTCAGTTTTGGGGAAATCAAAAGTTTTACTTGGAGTTTCAACTGTGTGGGGTCAGCACCCCTAACTCTGCATTATTCAAGGGTCAACTGTATGTGTTGAATGAATAAATAAACATCAAGTAAAAGCCTCCATTCTAAATGAATTTAAGATACAGTTTGGGGGAGATGTTGCATTTTAAACTACGAGGTAGGCTGTTTCCAGGGCACATGAGATAAGATGAAAATGTCTGGCAGTGTTTCTGCCTGGCCCCGCCCCTGGCCCTGGGCCGTGTGGCTGTCGGAAGAACACGGGAAGGAGCGGATCGCAGATTTTTCATGTCAGTCGCAGGGACTCTGGAGCACACCACGTGTTTTTCCTTGGCACGGTGTTAGCAGAAAATGCTCATTCCTTTTCCTTCTTAAGGGAGGATCATGGTATAGAGTTGTCATCTAGAATTTCCGCATCTCATTTTTTAGGATTCAGGAGGTGGGGTTCATGGAGACGTGGGAGCAGGGAACCCCAGCCTCGGCTCGCAGGGCAGAAAGAGCAAAAGCATCTCCAGTCTGCGCCTGTCTCCCAATTCATAGACGTGACACACACACACATTTGTGTTTTCACACACACACACACACACACACACACGGGGACACATCACCAGAACGGTGGCAGCTCACTGGACGGCTCCCCTCATTGCTGCAGTCAAGTTCAAGTACTTGCTGTGCCTTTGGTTAAGATTCCCTGCTGCAGTGCATCTGGATCTTGGATAACTGGAGCCTGCCTATGTTTACTCAGGGGTAATTTTCCTTTTTTGGGCATTCCTATGATTAAGAGCTGAAACGTTAGAATTTCTTCTGCCATTGGCCATCTGCCTGACCCTTTAGCTAAAACCCCAGGACCGCTGGAGACTCAGCATTCTTAGACCCGAGTGGTTTAGAGATTCTAGATGTTACACTTGAGAGTTTTCGGAAGGCACCAGGGCACATTTACCCCATCACATCACAACTGGGTCAGTCAGGTTTTTGCAACTGGAAGCGCGGGATATTCACACAGAGGGGGCACCCGAGGGCTACAGACCGCCTCATGAAAATTCAGGTCAGATCTTGCCAGCAGGTCAGTTCAGATCAAGTCAGGTTTAGCCACCAAAAGATTTTAGGGAAAAATGTTTTGGTTTTTAAAAACTTTTGGATAGTATTTGGATCATGGAAAAAGGATTATAGACTGGTATTTCAAAAACACAATTATTAATTAACTTCATTTTTTTGAATTCCTTTAAAAGCGAGACTTTGTTTTTTCCCCGGAGCCCCGTGCGGGGAGGGAGGGGCTCCCCGTGAGGTCTCGCTGGCGTGGCAGTTTCTGTGCATGGTCACTCGCAAACCAGTCCGTGTGTTTCCTGGTGCCGGCTGCCGGGAAGGCTGGGAGTCCACTAGAGGGCAGTTGGGCCTTATCTCAGTGGACTCTGCCTTTGACCGCCACTCATTTCTGTTGTAATTCAGCACACGCGTGTCCCACTTGACATCACCCACACGTCTGCATGTCAGTGGTTCCCACGCAGACATTCCCGGTCTCGGCTGCTTTTCTGAGCTCTTTCTTAGTAGCTGCCATTGGAGGTTTTAAAGATGGCTCAGCGTGGACATGTGGAAGGCCGGCCTCAGGAGCCCCGCTGCCTGTCCTCTGCGCCCAGCTCACTCCCTCCGGGCCCCTTGGCCCAGGGAAGGCCACTGATAGCTACATGCTGATGTGAGCCTTGGACTCGGCCTTCATCCTGACGCTCCTTTCCTCCGCGATTCCTCACGAATCCTCTCTCCTGTGCGGACAGAACACCTCTCACAGTCTGCCCACTTTGCTGTCTCCACGCCCAGCTACCACATTCTTGTGCTTGGCTACTCGCCCTGCCCGGCCCCCCAGCTCCAGGCACACCTCTGCCCTTCTCCCAAACCTCTCTGCTCTGCCTCGCCTGCTGCCAACTCCAGACCTTGCACCGGTTTCCACCCCCACACTTGTCAGTCCCTCTCCACTCTGAAATACTGCTTCATTTGTATTCAATGGAAGGCCAGCGCACTGAGGATGAAGCTAGCAACACCCAGTTTCCCAAGGGGGTGGTGGGAGATCACATGTGCACGGCGTCCCCGTTTGGCACGGTTCCTCGTGTGTATGCGTTTCAGTTGCTGTGAGTTAGTCAAGTCACACTGGCCCCCTACCAGTCTCCCCGTAACACGGTTGGAATACCGGGTCTCCGCCCAGTCGTCTCCTTAGGGAAGCCTTTCCCTCAGCGATCAGAACATTGGCTAGGCACTCGCGGCTCTCCGTATCTTTTCTCCATGCCCTTATGTAGTTTGCTATTCTTTCTTCTTCGTCCCTCCCTGCTTCTTTTCTCTTTCCTTTCATAAATGAGCTTCTTGTTGCCTGCCTTGCTCTTTAGGAGAAAGGTCAGCTTGTTGCCCTGACTGGTGCTGCTCCGCGGGCTGGGCGTCCTCCTGTAAAGCGAAAGGTCTCGGGTTGGATTCCCGGTCAGGACACAGGCCTGGGCTGTGGGCTCAGTCCCTGGTCGGGGTGCGTGTGAGAGGCAACTGATCGGTGTTGCTCTCTCACATCGATGTCTCTCCCCCTCTCTTCCTCCCTCCCTTTCCCTCTCTCTAAAAAAAGAAAAGAAAAAGTCAGCTTGTTATAGCAACTAGAAATTCTCAATAATGGTTGAATGAATGAATGGATACATGGACAAAAATGCCTTCCCCCCTTTTTTCTTAGCTACTGGAATCTCCCAAGGTGTTCGTTGAAAGTAGGTTTTACACCTCAGCCATAGGGGGTTGGGAGGGAGATATTTGCATTTTAATAAGGAAGAAAGAGAGACAGAAAGAAGCGAAATTTAGCACAGAGTTTTGTCTGCAATACAACCTCAGTAAATATTTACCGAATGGGTGAGAAATCTCTGGTGCTGGAACTGATATGCAGGAGACGTTTAGGGAAACTGAGTCTTTCCAGTGTCTTAAAAGCAATTACTTGAACAATTCAAGGAGACACCAGAACGTAAGATAGCAACAACAAAAAACCTTAGCACCTCCTCCCAGCTTACAACCCCAACTCGTTCTCCTTTCCTGCTTGTTTTTATTACCTCAAAAATCCACACGTTCGTTTTTGTGTTAGCTTCAAACCATCCAGGTGTTTGAAAAAGTGAAGAATAAAAGATGAAAAAGTTTTCCTCCTCTGCTTCCAACTCCCTCCCCGCCCCCTCAAGGAAACCAGCATCAAGTCAGGGGAGCCTTCCCTAGAGCCTGGGGTGCATTTCCTCGCCCCTGCTCACAGGACAGTGCAGCGGAAGAGAGAGGAAAACCAGAGGGTGGGGGAGCACGAGGCTGGAGCCGCGACAGGGGGGCAGAGCAGCCAGGATCGACACCCTGGTGGACAGGAGACGGGAGGGACGCCCTTCGCTCGGACTGGTCCGACCTGCCCTCACGCACCCTCGGGGGTCAGCCCGGCTCTGTTCACTGCAGTGCACATCCGTCGCACACACGCAAGCACAGCCAAACAGCCAACAAGCAAAGACAGAAACCACCACCACCAACAACAAAAACCCTACAAACTTCCAAAAACCTCCCCCAGAAACCCCAAATGGAATCATGTCTTACGTTCCGAACCAGGCTCTTCTCATCAAGACGCTCAGAAGCCTTTGGGCAGGAGGAAGACAGTGACTTGGAGATGCCCCATGGCTTCCCCGCGGGGGCCGAGCCTCTCCGGCCCTGCCCCTGGGAGACTGCCACGGTCGGCCAGCCCCTGCTCCAGTGCGACCCTGTGCCACCGACGGTGATAAAAGATGCCGAAGTGTCGCAGGAGATGCCCCAGGACTCCAGGGAATGGGCTCCTCAGGCGCTGGAGAAAAATGACGTCGAGCAGGACACTGCGGCTGGAGGAGGAAGGAGCGTGACAGATGCACAGCCCCACGGGGCGCTGCGGTGGGGGGAGGAGCTCCGTAGCTCTGTGACACAGGTCACAGGAAACCAGGCGGGTGACGGAGACCCCCCGGGGCTGAGGGGCCGTTCTCCTGTCCAAGTCTGGTAAGAAGCATGGGAGGAAGCCTGGCGGCACCGTGCTCTGCGGGGCCTTGGCCACTCCTTCCTCGCGGTGACAAAAAAACGATTAACGGGTGGCGGTGAGCGAGGTGGGACGCTTCGTAACAGTGTCAACAACAATGAAACAGTTGCCCCCAAATATGAGTACATACGCATCACAAGACAAAAACGAAAGGCAACAATGCGCAAAATAGTAAAGGAAAAAAGAAGGAAACGTACTCACTGGTTTCGAAACGGTCACAGGGCTTCATAATGTGGGTGGACTGCCAGTTATTTACCGTTGCTCTATGAATGAACACTAATGGATGTAATAATGTTTCCTCATTTTTTTCAATTAAAAACTGTACTTTATGGAAACTCTCAATTTTGTGCATGTACTGAGCTTCTCTCCTATGTGGATTCCTTAAAGTGGAATTGCTCCACCGAAGAACTTGCACCTTTCACATTTTGATAGATGTCGTCAAATGAATCAATTTATACCGCTTGCGTGTGCTTATTTCCTCACGCCAGGACCTAATATTTAAATTAATAATATCATCTAATGGATGAAAAATATTTCATTACTGCTTTGGTTTGCCATTTCCCTGATGAATAATGTGGATGAGACTCTTTTTATGTATTTAGTGGATGCGTATTTTTTGGTCATCTCTTTTGCCCATTTTATAAACTTTTATTTTTTAATTTAGAAGGGCTCTTCATAGTCACTTGTTTAATCTCGTCAGCAAGCTCCTGCCAGCCCCTGGCACAGCGGCGGCAGCGTGCTAGGCGCCAGGGTCTCAGAGAGCGCAGGGCGCACCGTCCGGGGCCGCCCGCTTCCAGGCGGGTGGGCGGCGGGAGGGCAGACTTGCAAGGGAAGTAAATGCAGTGACCTGTCGCCGACGTCACGTTCGACACGCTGCCTCCTCGAGAGCACTGGGCTGGGTGGCAGTGGCTACCCAGTCATCTCAGAGGGAGAAAACTTGAAAAGGGCGAAGCAGTTTCTCTCTCTCGTAGCGAAGCCACAACATGCTGAAGGTTGCTTACTATTTTTTTTTAGCTTGCGGTGCTATCTTTAAACGTGACTTTTTACATAGTTAAGTCAGGAACGATCGCTTATGCCACTGGCTGCGAAGTCCCTGGAACTGAGAATAAAAACTCTCCGAATTCAGCGTTTCAGTGGAGTGCCTTTTACTGTGTCTTTGACCTCCCCGAATGCCCACTACAAACACCCGAGTGGGCACCGCGCAGGTGGCCACACGGACACACGGACACCGCTGAGCCAAGTGGTGTGATGAGGAAGGACTAGGCAGGATGCTGGTGCCCGGGGTGCTCCGTCCAAGAAGAGGACAGACACACGGCCGGGGGAGGACATCTCTATTTGCCAAACAAAGCCAAGGGATCACCTCAGGGCTACAATGTAGGACGCACTGGAGAGAGCTGAGCAGTGGGCGGAAGTGCTTCAGGGAGAGGCGCATCTTCACGGAAAACCATAGGCTCCTCTTATTTGCACAAGAGTCGTGGGCAATGGACCCTCTTCTTCACGTGGAAAGCAGGGACATGGCTCAGATTTCCTCCGAGGAGCTCCCCGTGGATTTGGGCCTGCAGAAGAGGGGGCAGTCTTGTTTTTTCTCAAGCCCGATCCAGTGAGACAGACTGGGAAGGGGGCGTGGAGTGGGCAGGACCGTGGGCCGCTCAGGCCCGAGGAGGGCACGCTGCCTCCTGCCAGGCTCTGTACCTGCGCTCAGTGTGGTCCCTCAAGGGGGACCGTGTCAGAAAGCGTCACCATGGGATATGATAGGACATGCAGTCACTTGTAAATTGTGAGACAGGATCACAGCGATACAGTATTTTCTGTAAAAACCTAAGTCCCTGCGTGGGTGTGGAATGTCGGTTGTGGGGTGGTTGGTTGGAAAGGAGCTGGCTCGGAGCGGGGTTTGCAGAGCGAAGGCCTGGTTTCGGCTGAGACGGTGTGGGGGCTGCAGGTCCCATCGGTGTAGATAGAGCGTCACTGCACTGCCGCATGTGTCCTCGGGGACATCCCAGACCCCACCCCTGAACTTCACAAATATTTCGTCAAGACAGACATGGAAAACAGAGGGAGATCCTGACCACCGTCTGTGGAGGGATCCACCGTGACCAAGACAGGTGGGGCGTGGGGTCCTGGGGGGGGTGGGCGCTGAGAGGGGCAGGAGAGCCCAGGCTTGTGCTTTTCTCTCCAGAGGGTTCTGGTGGGGGCCATCGGAGGGACACGGCCCCTCAGCCGCCTGGTTTCCAGTCACCTGGCCGGAGACCGCTGTACCTGAGCCTGTGGAGGCCCTCCCTCCCTTTAATTTCGGTTTCTGCGGGGTGGGGGGGCCGGAGCGGCTTGGAGGGGGTGGCGTCGTTCCTCGTCCGCCTGGTCCCAGGTCCCCTCGCCGGGGAAGGTATTTTTCTCACATTCTCCCGAGTTCAAAGAGCTTACCGAACCACAGACACTCAGTATTCATTCTTCAATATGATTTCATTATATACCACACCAGGGCACATTGGTTTTCACAACATTTAATTAGATTTTCCGGAAATGGAAAAGCCATTTGCTTTTTTATAGATTTACTATCAGTCCGAAACCCAAGAACCTTTCCAATATTTTAATACAAACCAGTCACATGGATTTAAATTAAAAGAATGTGTTCTGAGCAGGAACAACACTGATAAAAGCGGCTCTGACACTGGCTGGCTGGAGCCCCGCCTCCGGGGACGGCACGGCGGGGAAGCCAGGGAGACACGGTGTCGCAGGGAGACTTCTGTCCCTCTGGGGGCACGGGGGCAGGTCCTTCTCCTTTGGCAGGGCAACAGCAACAGTGAAAGAAACCACGTGACCACTTTTCACTCTGCAAAGCGTTCTTCACAAAGGCCCGTCTGGTTGCTCCGGGATGGCTCCCGGGGACCACACTGCATCCATCTTCCGACAGTTCCCTCCAGGTCCACATGGCTGTGGTCCATCCCAGGAACCACCGAGGTCCGAGATGCCTTCTGATGGCTCCGGGTGTCACTGGCCTGTGAGGGAGCGAGCTCATCAGGACCGTAGCAGACCGAAGACCGTCTCTCACTGGATCTAGAACCTCACAGGGTGACGGCAGCCTTTGTTTCTGATGTGAGCTGGGCAGTGGTACCGAGTGCGATGCCCGGCACACAGTAGGAGCCGGCTGAGTGAATGTTCCAAGACGGAAGGGTCTGGCTGTTACCTGCAAACCTACTGTTCGGCAATTCCTGTGTCAATGTCGGTATTAGGCCTTTCTCCTAAAACATGGTCCTGAATTCTGCCCTCTGCCAGTGGAGCTGGGTACTTCCTCGTTGTGGGGTCTCTGTTGCCCCTTGTAGGAGGTTTAGCAGCATCCCTGGCCTCTCCCCACAGATGCCAGTAGTTAGCAACCCCCCCC
This sequence comes from Micronycteris hirsuta, assembly GCA_004026765.1. Classification (NCBI taxonomy): domain Eukaryota; kingdom Metazoa; phylum Chordata; class Mammalia; order Chiroptera; family Phyllostomidae; genus Micronycteris; species Micronycteris hirsuta. The sequence continues at coordinate 246,460 of PVJI01000264.1, read as the reverse complement.
CCGCCCCACCGCCCACGTTGTGGAAACCAAACGTGTCTCCAGACACTGACAAACGTCCCCTGAGGGGCAAAAGTCACCCCCAGTTGCGAATGATTGCCCTAAACTAAGCGAGGTGACGTGGAGCAGATCTGGCTTTAGGTGTGGCTGGGTCAGCAGTTGGAAATAATGCGATAGGACCAGAGCAGCCTGGAAATGCTCTGGGGACCAATAACACCTTCCCTGCCCACAGCATCGCCCAGGAAGGCCCGCCGTGGGTGTTTTGGCTGGGACGCTTGCAGAAAGTTGAGAGCAGCTGCCTGAGCACTCAGCCAAGGAAATGGTCCATTCTGGATTTAATGGGAAGGACAGCTGGGCAGGAGTCAGGCCGTCACCTGTAAATGCAGGCATCCAGGAGCTAATGTGGTATGACGGGGAAGAGGATGGAGCTGGGGGATGCTGGGGCCTGCACCCCGGTTCCTGCCCACCTGCTGGCCACCCTGTCTCACAGGGGAACGCTCTTTACTTGGCTGATAGCCAGGGGCCGAACCACATGCCCCGTAAGGTTCCTGCCACCCCTCAGGCACGAAGACGTTATGGATGTACACACATAGCTAATGAAGAGTCTGTTATTCCTATTTGTACAGACGGAGGAGCTGGACTTGGGAAGGACGCAGGGCAGGAAGGAGGGAGGCGCAGGTTAGGGGCGTGGGAAGGTAGGCTGTAAGGCTTGGGGGAGACAGAATCTAAGACGTGGGGAATGAAGTCTGTGCTAAAGCGACCTCGGGACACATAAGGACGACCATGTGCCACGCAGCTCTGCTCTTGCGGGTGTCCGTGCGTGCGTGTGGGTGCAGGTGGCAGTAGGGGTGCTGAGTGGGCTGCAGCTAACAAGCCAGCCAGCTTCCCCACGGCTCCTTGGGGGCTGGGGTTGACTCGGAGGACTGTGTCTCTTGCCAAATGTGAAAACCGTCGTCAGAGGTTCCTGACGGCGCCGGGAACTCTCGGACCACATGGGAGCTCTCACTGCGGCCTTCGAGGGCCTCAGCTGCGCTGCTGTATCGTGCAGATGTGCACATCCACATTGTCCCTGCGTATCGTGTCCCGTGGAAACCGGGGTTCGTTGGCCAAAGAAGGCGAAGCGGCCGAGCGACTCCGACACCCCCTAGCACAGAGCAGGCTGGGGCAGATCCGGCTCGAACCCGAGCGCTTGGCGAGCTTGGGAGCCACCTCGGGTTTGATAAAAGAGCAAACTGACCTCCCGAAGCAGTCTCTGCCTTCCTTTCTAAACACGATGTGTATTTGAAAGGAAATTCAATCCATATGCTTTTGATTAATTTTACTTAAATCATCAAAATATTATTTCTCAAGAGTTGTTTGATGTGTAAGAACTGTTTAAGCCCTTTGAATAATTTTAAAAATATGTATATTTTTTCTCTTTATGACAGGAAATCACTTTTTAAAGAGTTTAAATGGGTTTGGACACAAATGAGATTCAGACTTGAAGCCCTGACCCTGTAAGATGAGGGGAGCTTGGAGCTGGCCAGGCCAGCGGACGCTCCCTTCCCTCCCCCGAAGCCCGCACCTCCGGAGAGTCCGGTGTCAGCAGAAACGCCGGGGCGTCGTCCAAGGAAGCTGAATGTTTTCGCTGCAGTTTTCTCCTAGCCACGGGGTTCACAGCCTCAGTGAACACCGACCCCATCTCCCTCCTTGGCCTTGGCCTTCGTGTTGAAGAATTCAAGACCTTCTCTACCCTTTTCCGTGCTTGTGCCTCTTGATTTCCATTCCCGTCCCCCCTCGCAGCCCCCTCAGCTTAGACCACAGTGTCCACATCCAGCTGGGGGCCCCCCGTGGAGGCGCTTCGGGCACCCATCGGACGTACGTGTTACTGCCTTTGAATCCTCACCCGATCCCTGCTCAATTGTCACTGACATCACCACCCTTCCACTGGTTCCAGAAGCCCAGGAGTCTTTAACCTGCATTCAGTGCTTCTCTGCATTCGCTGGCCCTAGCGTGCCGCTGCCCACCGTAGACGGTGCCTTCTCAGAGCAGCCTGGTGGCGAGAACACGCGTGCTGAGCTCCCCTTCCCCCCAGCCTCCCGCTCATTCCGCAGGGGTCACCCAGGTCTGCCCCCTTCCGGATCGCTCTTCCTGGGCCCCTCCTCCCTCGTGGGAGCCTCTACTGCCCTCCCTTACGGCGCCATCTGTCCGTCTGTCCGTTTCTCCGAGGCGGCGTCTGCTCCCACTGCTGCCTGGAGCGCTCGCACTGACGAGTGGCTACATCGCTCCTCCCACTGCGCGCTCCAGACTTGGTCCCACAGCGGTGGGGTCTCCAGGGGCGCTCCCCGGACCGCGGCGCCGGTTCCCATTGGGGAACTCGAGAGAACTACCGTTTCCTAGGCTCCGCCCCAGAGCTGCTGAACCCGAAATTCCAGGCTTGGGGCCCAGTACTCAGTATTTGGACAAGCATGTGACTCAGATATCTGCTCCCGCTGGAGCAAAGTCTCTGTATGGCGAAAGCCAGGGCCTCGACTTCTTTGTGGCCTCGGCAGCGCCGGGGAAGAGCCGGGGTGTGGCCCTTATTACAACTCTAGGTAACTCGACTTCTAAGGCAAGTCCTTAATTGTATGCAGAGAGAGAGTGGGAACACTTTCAAAGTTTGTTATGAAATATTAAGAAATAAAAAGCCACCATTTCTTGCTGATTGCCTGGAAGATTGAATATTTGCCAGTTTATTAATAATTATCTTAGGGAGAACTTCATTTTTTCTTTTTCCTTTCTTAAGGATTTTAGTGTAATTAGAATAATCAGATGATAGAATTCAGCACATTATGTTTCCAACTTTCTTGAAGTGCTAAATTTGTAGCTTATAGATGATTTTTTCTTTGGAGGTTGTGTGCTTGGTGGCCATATGTGAGCATGGAGAAGCGTTTCCTTTTTTCTATTTTTCATTCAAATCCTTTATTACAGCTTAGAACTCTCATGCAGAGATGAATGTTGCTACAAAAAAAAAAAAAGCAGTGATATATGGAAAAAACCCACCCTTTGCATAAATCTATATACCAATAGGGGAAAGTAAATTTAAAATATTGTTTTTGGGAGGTAAAGAGTGAAAGAGGGATAAACGGTGATGGAAGCAGACGTGCCTCGGGTGGTGTGCAGATGGCGTATTATAGAATTGGACCCCTGAAGTCTATATAATTTTTTTAAAAAATATATTATTTATTTATTTATTTATTTTTAGAGAGGGGAAGGGAAGGAGAGAGGGAAAGAAACATCAGTGTGTGGTTGCCTCTTGCACGCCCCCCACTGGGGACCTGGCCTGCAAACCAGGCATGTGCCCTGACTGGGAATCCAACCAGCAACCTTTTGGTTTGCAGGCCAGCGCTCAATCCACTGAGGCACACCAGCCAGGGCTGAAACCTATATAATTTTATTAACCAATCTCACCCCAATAAAGTCAATACAAACTAAAAAAAATTGCAAAAAACTGTCCTACTAGGAGCTAAAATAAAAAAAGAGATACATCATTGCTTTTCAAGCCGTGTAAATGTTGCCTTCTCCTCTACCCTCCTTCAATCAAATGTTACACATCGCCACAGCGTACAGGCTTAAGTGCTAAAGTAAGTCTTCATCTAGTTGTATTTTTTCTTTAGAAAAAGCTAAAGTGCCCAGGAAAGTGCCACAGGCAGTGACGGGCCCTCCGAGGCCCCCTGATCTGGCTGACCTGCCCACTGGGCGAGCCCACAGCTGCCCAGAGCGAGGCTGGCAGCCCAGTGTACAGGAGCCGGGCCGGTGGCAGGGAGCACGGGTCTGCCCGAATTGCCCTTGGCAGCACACTGTGCGCTGGGGTTTTGGTGAGTTGCAATAATGGATTTGTCCGCATCACGCTGGAGCAAAGGTCGGGGCTTTGGATGCAGACAAACCTGGACTGGAAGCCCAGCGCTCCCTCCTGAGATACTCGTTCGCCTGCTATTTGTATTCCCTTTAGAAGGAGGCTCCTCACATCCGCCCGGCGGGGTTGTGGAAGGAGGCACACGGCTCCTGTGTGCAAGCTGCGCAGCCCTGGCTGGACGCTCAGCGAATGGAGCTGCTGCTGTTAGTCTCCGACACTCACTGTTCATAATTCTTCTATTTTTCATCTCAAAGGCATAACTCAAATGAAGTCATCACCCCTGTCTGGCTTTTCAAATTCCAGAGAGCTGGGCTTCTAATTGTTCTCCTCTAATCGTGACTTGTTGCATTGATTTAAAGTGTGTTGAACACTTTTTTTTCTTTCTGCTTTTCCCCTGCTCTTCTTTATTTGAAGCTGTACTGCTTCAGTGTTTAGAAAGCAGGTGGGTAACTTGATCAGTTCTGTCCTTTACTCGGGAGTCAAGTCCACCAGGACCTCCCCTCTCTCACCGGGCGGTCCTCACTGCGTGCTGGCTGCGGCCAGGCTCTGAGGATGCCCCCAGGTGCCCAGGGGTCAGGGCCACTTGGCTTTCAGCCTACAGTCAGAAAGCTGGAGTGGAGTCTGTGACGGGAGGTATTCTGTCCAAGCGTCCCTCCAGTCTCAGACCCAGGGGTTGTAGAAGCAGGGCTTTGCCTACTGGTGAGATTTCCCAGGAGTCAGTACGAGGACATGGCCCTTGTCTGTCTTTAGTGGGCCCACGTGTCCCCCACAAGGGCTGGAGCTGAGTCGAGGCCTCCGCTCTTTGACCCTTGGTGAGGGCGGGGTGAGCTGGAAGTGGCCGTTCCCCCACAGCATTCTCTGCCCACGCCCACGAGAACCAGCTGCCACCGTGAAGCTGTGCTACCAGAAGACCTGGGACCACGAGGGGAAATGCTGCAGTGGCTTGCCATGGTTGGGGCGGTGCCCACAGCCAGGGTGCAGGGTGTAGACCCTCCTGCCCTGCAGGGACCCCTGAGCCAGCCCCAAGCGTCCTCACTGGGTGTCGCTGACGCGCTGGTGCTGTTACCACCACTTTGTAATGCTAAGACCTCATGGAAATGACTCCCAAAGCTGGGCCACCAAAGACCTGGAGGTTGCTTCCTGACTCTTCAATCAGCCATTCTGGAGATAGCCAGCTGCCCCCTGGCATGGCAAAAACCCTCGGAGGCAGGGTAGAGAGCTCCCTGTGGTGGGGACCGGAGGCCTCCAGCCACCCCACCCCCGCCCCGGCGCCAGGTTCCAGGTGTCTGCCTGAGTGGAGCCGCAGTGGAGTCTCCAACCCTCGGGACACCTGTAGGCTCCAGCTGTCATCCCTACTCCCACCCACCTCCAACCTGGAAGCCGGCTCTACTGCCTAAACCACATTGGAGTGCCTGGTCCCCAGAACCAGTGTGGCTCAATCTATGCGGACTGTCTTACGCCACTAAGGTATGGGGTAATTGGTTAAACAGCACTAGACGAGTAGGACGGAGCCTAGCCTAGGGCGCTGGACTCCTGGAAGAAAAGGGCGAAACTGGAAGAGGAGCCCTAGAAGAGGAAGGCCATCTAAGTCAAAGACCAACAGACCTTGTCAAGGGTGGGGGAGGGGGCTCGGGAAGGGAGGAGATGAGGTTAACACCCCGCTCCCAGAGTACCTGGGAGAAAGCAAAAAGGCCGAGAGACGGGTGTGAGTGTGGGAAGGGCTCCTGAACAGGAGCACTTGGAAACGGTGAAGTGTTGCGAACTGATTTTTGCTTGGGCAACCCTTGGACTTCATCACGCAATGCGAGCATAGAAATATCGGTAAAGGAAGTCTCTGGAAGTCCTTTAGACATTACCCCCCTGCACAGGAGTCTAGTTAAAGTACCGAGGACTAGCTCACGCTTTAAAAGTCAGCTTGCCGGTGAGACCGGCCGTTTCCAGGGCTTGGCAAAAGGTTTCACGTTCATTCAAACGATTACACAATTAAAGTGATCTCTAACTATGTTAAACTGTGAGTCACTTTTGTCCTTCCAGGAAGGAGTTAAGTGACACATGAGCAATCAGGTAACAAGTTTTTGTGTTAGAAATTAAGAAAAAATTCCTTTAAAGAAATTGCTTTCTTTCTGCAGTTTTATAGCTGCCAGTGTTCTATGTGCTTTTAGCTGGGGAAGAGGGTGCATTTCCCTGGAAGGGGCAAGGCCGGAAATCTGCAGTGACTCACACCACGTTTTCACATGCTTCTCTGAGGACTTTTCAGCACAAATCTGGGTCCACTTGAATAACAAAAACATTAAAAGATGGTGTTTTAAGCTTCGTTTTTGTTAATCATGCATTTGGTCTTGTAAATAGCACACGCAAGTACAGCCCTGTTACGTCAATTGGAAAACAGTGATTAACTGGCTGTTTAAGCAGGAGACAAGAACATCTTGCAATTTTATGTGTGTTTCCTAAACAGCTATGTGTTTTCTCTTGGTACTTAATTTGATTTAGGCGACTATTGTAAATTTTAGAATTTCTTTAATTGACTTAAAATTTTAATGATTCTTGTTTATCTTCCTTTACATTTAGTGGCAATTTTTAGGACTTTGAAGATAGTTTTCTAGGCCACAATGTCTTTTGAAAGAAGGGCACATTTATTTCAAAGAAACACGCTTCGTTATTTCTAATTCCCTTTGATATCCTGGAAAATGGCTTGACTTTAGTGCTCCCTGCAGCCTGGCACCCCTTCCCCTTTGTTTCTGCCGGGCTTAGGTAATCCTGGGGTTGCAGGGCTTTTGTGATGGAAACGACTGTGACCGCAATATTTACTAGGAGTAAGAGGAAGGGAAGTGTCAATAGCACTGCTGACCAAGCACTGGAGAATACATGAGTCTTTCCCTTCCAGGGAGGAAAATGCCACTCAACTTCTTCATCGTTAATTTGGGTGACTGAAACAGTGTGTGCGCCCACGTGATCGTGAACCAACATGGAGGCCATTCCTAGGCAGAGTAAGGGACTTACGCGGAGCTGAACGAGATGAGTAGGGAGTGTGTGAACACAGTACCTAGCTCAGTGGTTGTTGCCTAGACCTTAGACTCAGAGTCAGAGAGCTTTTTCTGTAAAGAACCAGAAAGTAAATATTGTCTCCTTTGCACCTGCTGAGATCTGCTGTTGTTGTAGAGAGCTGCTGTAGACCACGGGGGAATGAGTGGCCATGGCTGCATTTCAATGAAACTATCTTCCCAAAGAGGCTGAAGCCCAGATGTGGCCAGTGGACTGCAGTTTGCCAAGTCTTATTCTATCGTCTATAGTTTTTCTTATTTGCTTGTTTGCAGATCAGTGCATTGCATAGTGTCTGAAGGAGCTTACAAGACCGGATGACAGCACCTTGGCAGGGTCAAGCGCCCCGGGACCTGCCGAGACTGTGGGGGTAGCAATGGCACCGGCCGACAGTTTACCGATTGCAGTACCAGGGACTCCCGGAGGAGCGAAACTGGTGGCCGTGGGCCACTGTGCTTCACTTCAGTGATGCCCTTTGTGTGGGCATCGGGGACAGCCCTCCAGGCCCAAGGGCCAGCAAGTCTCCCAGGGGTCATTCTCGTTTGTCCCCAGGCATGCCTCTTTTTAATGCCTTGGGATGCTCTGAGGTGCCATGAGATGGAAAGTGGGGCCCTAGACTCCTTGAGGGCAGTGGTCAGGAAGGGAAATCTGCCCATATCGGGATGTGACCAAACAGAAGTAACTGGCCCCCCCCCACCCCACTGGAGCAGGAGTAAAACACACCCTCCATGTATGTATGTCCTTGACCCTCTAACACTACTTGTAAGAATCTATCCTAAGAAAAATTTTGGAGAGGCTGCTAACGATTTATATGTAATATTTGAATATAGCCTTATTTATTAAACCAAAAATTGCAAAGAAGTTAAAAACCCAATAGCAGGAGAATAAGTAAATGCTTTATGCTACATAGGAAATTAAGTAATGTAGTGTCTTTTAGAACCTTTTTTGAAGACAACGTTAGGATAGGCAAGTGCCCAGTACACAGCTGACCCTTGAACGATGTGTGTTTTGGGGCGCTGACCCCTGTGCCAAGTAACACGCACCCATAGCTACAGCCGCCCCATCCCCCCGCCCCCCGAATCTGCCGGTTCTCAGTCTGGCAAGAGCTCTTCTTACTGACGGGATTAGCCCAGAGCCATGGTTCAAGGGGGTTCTGGGAAATGTATTTCTGGGCTTCTCCCTCGTGACAGTAGGAGCACAGAAGGAGGACACTGAGGTGCCAATGGCTAATACACCACCTGACACACAGTGACGCCCTGCGGCCCATCTCCAGGACACTGAGCCAGCAAACAGACACACTAGCCACAGTGCTAACAATAGGTAATTATACTACTATTTGTTTAAAAATCTCCCTAAAATCAAAGTTGTGCATAGAAATACTTGTATGTAAATGCAAAGGGAAAAAGACCAGTATCACCAATCTGAAAATAAAATAGGCCATGGGGAGGAGCGGGATTTGGTGGGACCAAGAGGGGCTTGCGCACTGTCTACGTTACCTGACGGGGTGGGGTAGAAGGAGGTTCACTGCTGCTCATGTGGGAACAAGTACAATAATGAGTGATAATACAGGAGTAAACTACGTTTCCCGGACCTGTGACTGTAAACCTCCTTCTGCCCCACCCTGGATGCGTTCTGTGGAGCTGTCCTGGGATAACTGGTCCTCACCCGCAGGTGAGGAGAGCTTCTCCGCCAAGGTGTTCTGGGCAGCTCCGACGGCAGTGAGTGGCAGGAAGCCCGAGCTCTAGTCCAAGTTCTGACTCCACGGTATGACTTTGGTGCAGTAATTTTTTGTCCCCTCTGTTTTCCCAGTTGCGAAACAAAGGGGTGGGGTTGTGATCTCTGGGATCCCTCCCAGCACAATAGCCCGGTCCCTGTAGGGCCTGTTGGAAAGAAATACTAGCAGCAGGGAACAGTCAAGGTGTGGGGAGGCGAAGATGCGGACCTGCTGGTCTCTGTGAAGTGGAGGAACTGCCTGAGGACGCTGGGATTCAGACAACGAAACCCAGTACTTTGTTGCCTGGCAGTGAAAGGCAACTGGTACATACACTAGACCTTCCCGGAAGCGTCGCTCTCTCAGCCTATGAGACACTTGAGGTCACACAGACAAATTGGTCCTTATATGGGGTTATTTTTAGGTGGTTTGCAACAAAATTGTGCTATGGGTTGTTTTTCAAAGGTGTCCTTTCTGACTGTTTGGGTCTATTCTGAGTGGGTTGTTGAATGTTAACCTTAGCTATACATCACACTCATATACCCAAACAGGTAAGTCTTTTCTTACCTCCGTTAGGAGGGGCCCGATGTGAAGTCTTGGGGTTTCATCATTTTCTGCTATTCAGGGATCAAATTTTGCAAACAACTTATGCTGGAGCTGAGGATCCATGCTTTCAGGGACTGAAAGACCGAAAGTGAAGGTAAATAGCCTTTGAGTAAAAGTGAAACTAGACATTCTACTTACACAATCCAAGGAGAACAAATACATGAAGACCAAATAGCATATCAGTTGAAGATAGTCTATTAGCAAAATTAGATGTAATGACTTATGTTTTCTGTTATTTGTGGTAACAATAATATACTTTCACATTTCTTGGATAGTATTATTAACTTTTGACATTTATTAGAAATAATTTATGTCCTCAATACTGCATGGCATGCCACAGAGTCTTTTACAGATACTGCTCCAAAAATTTCCAAGAAAAATACTTAGAAAGAATGATAACAGACATAAGGACCAAGAAAGAATGGGGAAAGTCAACGTTGTTAAGATGTTAATTGTTTTATAACAAATTGATTTATAAAGTCAACTCTGGCCCAGTCAAAATATCAGCAGGCTATTATTATTATTATTATTATTATTATTATTATTATTATTATTATTTTGGGATGAACTGATTCTGAACTTTATATGGAAATGCAAAAGATCCAGAAAAATGAAAACCATTTTGAACAAGAACAAAATTGGTAGACTTACACAACCTAATTACTGATGGTAAAGCTTTAGTAACCAAGGTAGCATGGCATGAGCAAAGACAGATGAGTACATCAATGGAGCAAAAAGTTCGCAGTTAGACTCATACGTATATGGCCGACCGATGTTCAGAAAAGGTGTCAAAGCAATCCAGTGGGGAAAGGATGATCTTTTCCACAAATAGTGCTGAAGTAGTTGGATAGCTGTGTACAGAGAAATAAACCTCTACTCTTCCCTCACTTTATGTGCAAAAATTAACTCAAAATGGATCACAGACCTAAATAAAAGAGCTAAAACTACATCGTTGCTCAAGAAAACATGTGGAAAACATCTTACACAGCATTTCAGAAGGTGAGCTCCTTTATCTGTCTCTCCTCAGTGCCCAGTGGCTGCTGGGACCCGGACTAGATTCTCTCTCTTGTTTCACATTCTGGTCTGGTCTATTCCCTTGAGTCGGGCTTCACGCTTTTTACACTGTACTGGGGGGCGACAGGGCACTCCCCACGCTTCACCCCCTAGGGGCTAGACTCCAGCTGCCCTCCCCTTGGGGAGTGCCCTCCGCTCCTCTGAGCTGAGAGAAGGGGGCTTCCCTTCTCGGCCAGTGGCTTGGTGTCTTCTCAGCCCCAAGATGGTCCTACTCTCAGCTGGGCATAGGGGTCACTGCTCGCTGGCCACCCAGGCCACAACCCTGGGAAGACACAGAGAGTCAGAGGGCTGAGATTCCCGAGGGACAGACGGTGGCTCAGCCCCGGGTAAGCGTTGTTCCACAGGGAGACAGTGAAGGGCTCTTAGGTCACCATAACCAAGTAAACTATTTATTTTTTAAACTATGCACAGGAAGGATGTGATGCTATTTTTATAAAAAGGGCAGGCTTTCTTCATTTCCTGGTCTCTGAGTTAAGAGGTCTCCATTTTGCTCATGACTTAGGAAGAAATACTGCAACCAAGAGCTTGTTAGTCCCGCCATTGTGCTACCCACTTTCTAGGCACTAACACCATCCATGAACACTTCAGCTGATTGTGCCCTGGGTGGAACCAGCTCCAGAGCTGGGCCCGTGTGGGCAACTGCCCTCATTTAGCAAAGTCCTACTGTCAACAGGAATGTATTCTTGTCAGAAGAAACGAGTGGAGGTTGCAGGGGCTCTTCGAGGTCAGAGGGGCCTAAAGCGCACACTTTGCACCTCTAGGCACTTCACACCCTCGCCCTCTTAGAATCCTAAACTACAGTCTGGGGTTTCTGGGGTGGTGCAGGCCAAGGTCAGCTCTTACCTGTGTTTTGCCCTGGGCCACCCTGCCTGAGCTATAAAGCAACATCAGATGGTTGCTACTTGTGCTGGGCTTGGAGACTCCCAGGTGAAGCCAAGCTGTGAATCTGGACTGGCAGCTGCTAGTTCTGGGCTCTGGAAACCCCAGGGGCAGCACACCCAGTGGACAGCTACAGACCACGTCGGAGCACCACCACCCTGCCCCTGCACAGCTGATCCTCCATGGAGGGCGGAGGTTGGTGGTCAGGGGTCACAACCAGTCCTTGCAGCTGACTGACCTGGGTAAACCCCTCCCATTGATCTGCCAACAGCAACCAAGTCACAACTACAGGAAGTGGATGTACGCAGCTCACATGAAGGGCATGCCTTGAATACCCAGCTTGTGTGATAGCAGAGACTGTGCCACTGGACCTTACAGGACACAAACTACATTAGGCCACACTACCAAGACATGGAGTCAAAGCAGCTCTACCTAATACATAGTAAAAAACACCGGGAGGCTGCCAAAATGAGGAGACAAAGACATATGGCCCAAATGAAAGAACAGATCAAAGCTCCAGAAAAAGAGCTAAATGAAATGGAGATGAGCAATCTGTCAGATGCAGAGTTCAATACCTGGTTATAAGGATGCTCAAGGAACTTAGTGAGGACCTCAGTAGCATAAAGAAAAATCCAGTCAGAAATGCAGGACACACTGATTGAAATAAAGAACAGTTTTACAGGGAGGCAACAGTAGAATGGATGAAGCCAAGAATCAAATCAATGACTTTGAACATAAGAAAGCAAAAAACGACCCATCAGAACAAGAAGAAACAGGAATCCAGAGAAATGAGGATAGTATAAGAAAGCTCTGGGACAGCTTTAAGAGGTCCATCATTTGCACCATAAGGGCCAGAAGGAGAAGAGAAAGAGAAAGAAATTGGAAGTCTATTTGAAAAAATAATGAAAGAAAACTTCCTTAATTTGGTGAAGGAAATAGACACACAAATCCGGGAAGCACAGACAGTGCCAGACAAGATGGATACGAAGAGGCCAGCTCCAAGACACATCACAGTTAAAATGCCAAAGGGTAAAGATAAAGAGTGAATCTTAAAAGCAGCAAGAGGAAAGCAGTTAGTTACCTATAGAGGAGTTCCCATAAGACTGTCAGCTGATTTCTCAAAATAAGCTTTGCAGGCTAGAAGGGATAGGCAAGAAATATTCAAAGTCATGAAAAGCAGGGACCTACAGCCAAGATTGCTCTACCCAGCAAAAATATCATATAGAATTGAAGGGCAGATAAAGAGCTTCCCAGACAAGGAAAAACTAAAGGAGTTCATCATCACCAAACCATTATTATATGAAATGTTAAAGGGACTTATTTAAGAAAAAGAAGATCAAAACTATGATCAACAAAATGGCACAAAATACAAATCTATCCACATTTGAATCTAAAAATTGAACTAAGCAAACAAGAAGAGCAGAGACAGAATCACGGATAGTGAGAGCGTTTTGATGGTTGTCAGATGTGAGGGGATGTGGGGGATGGGTGAGGAGGTGAGGGGATCAAGAAGTACAAACAGGTAGTTACAGAACAGCCAGGGGGATGTAAAGTGCAGTACAGGAAACGGAGCAGCCAAAGAACTTGTACACATGACCATGGACATGAACAATGGGGTGGGGTTGCCTGAGGGAGTGGGGGTGCTGTGTGTAGGGGGGCAAAGGAGGAAAGAAAAATCAGGACTATAATAGCATGATCAATAAAACATAATTTAAAAAAATCTAGCATCCAGAGAAGTCCATGTTAACCATTCCTCAAATTTATTTGGCTACCCTGAATTGGCAGGGAGAAGTTTTAAGAACTGTGTCAGGCTGGAAGGATTTTACCATTTACTTTTTGATATAAACAGATTTTATCCAGCACTTACCAACAACTTGACCTACATTTTACATGATACGACAGAAATTTTCAGTGAGAAATAGAAACCAAGAGTGCTGGGTTTAAACTTAGAAATATTTAAGAGAGGGGGTGTTTACAGGTACTTCTTTCTGTTTACCATCTTAAAATGGTTGCGGTACCAATGAAGGTTCTAGGAATTTTATTTTATTTTATTTCAGCCCGTGTTTCAAAGTTCCCAATAAACCCATGTGGTTTACTTCTGCAATGTTTACAGAGCACAATTAAACAGCATCCGATGTCTAGGGTTAACCTGAGGCTATTCTGCGTTTCGCTGAAGCAGGCTGTAGTCTCCTGGGCCGGCTGGGCAGCAGGTGCATCTACTCCGTGCTCTTTTTAATTCAAAGCCAGTCCCATGAGCCCTGCTGGAGCTCCATCCCTAAGGTCGGTGCTAACTACGTGAGGTGAATGATATTTATTGTCCTCCCATCTCTCGGTTTTGGGAGGAGAACAGATACTGTCTGATACTTTGAAAGCCTTTCAGGACAATAAGGAAGGAGATTTCTTTTCCTTCTAGTAACACAATGCGTATAGGGATGTAGGCTCTGCTCCTTGGCCAATGAGTGGGCATGCCCAGTTGTGGACAGGGATGACTTGGTTGGGTCTATGGTCTGTCGCTTAGGAAATGACAGGCTCAGGGAAATAAACACAGGGCTGAGGGCTGGGAGGAGTGTTTCTCCAACCTCTCCTCTGAGTAGGAAGCAATTGTATGTTGCCAGGTACTGGCTATAAGACTGGGGGAGACCCTGCTTTTTTATAGAAATGTGGAGCCTTTCTTCATAGGATTCAAATTCTATCATAACATTCTCTCGTCAAAATCACAGAAAACCTTCTTTTATTCAAGCCCTTTCTTGTTGATTAGGGACAGTTTCTGTCTTCCTTTATTTATTTTTCAGGACTGACCCTCCTTTGAAATATATAGAGACTCTGTTTTGACTTCAGAATTAGAAGGAAGCAGAGCTAGGGTAACAGAAGAACAGATTACTAAATAACAGAGAAGAAACTTCCTTTTAGGAAGCCGTATTTAAAACACTCTCCGGAACTTTTGGGTAGGGCATTTCTGGGCTGTCTAAACACATTTACCAGTCCGCTTGCTATGAACAAAGTCACCAGTTTCATTTACAGATGGATCTGTTTCCTCCTTTTGCTGTATCACAGGTCATGAGAGCGTTTGGAGCTTAGCTGTTTAAGAATCAATGCACAAAAACTATTCAAAAAATTTGTTAGAGAAAAAATTAGAGAACCCATGGTTGACTAAACATCTTATTAGACCAAGCCATGAGAATTTAGGTACATGTAATTATACATGTTAATTTACATCAGGATTAGTGTTTGTAGCATTAAAGAAATGTTGACCGACTCAGAGGAAAAGCCAACCCATCTTACAACAAACTAAATCTTTCTTGGAGATGTTTTCTGGTATATCTTAGGATTCTCTGCTTGGTAGTTTTTACGTAAATGCATGTGTGATGGTTAGTTTTATGTGTCAGCTTCACTGGGCTAAGGGACGCCCAGAGAGCTAGTAAAGAATTATTCCTGGTGTGTCCGCGAGGGTGTTCCTGGGAGAGACTAGCATTTCAGGAGGCAGGCTGAGCAGAGAAGATGGGCGCCACCACTGTGGGTGGGCATCAGCCAGTCCCCTGAGGGTCTCACTGGAATACAAAGGCCAAGGAGGGGCAAGTGCTTCTGCTGAGCTGGGTGTCTGTCTCCTCCTGTCCCCGGGCACTGGCTGTTCTGGTCCTCAGCCCCTGGATATGACCCGAATGTCAGCCCTGGCTCTCCTAGCTCTTCAGCTCGCAGCTGGCAGCCCACAGCGCTTCTCAGCTTCCGTTCTCTTGGGAGCCAATTCCTATAATAAGTCAGTCTCTCTCTCTCTCTATCTCTATCTATCCATCTATCATCTATCTCTGTATCTTTCTATGTATCTACACTATCTATCTATCTGTCTGTCTGTCTATCTCATTGGTTTATGGGTCTGTTTCTCTGCAGAGCCCTGACACAGCACATAAGATATATATAAAAGTACTGACTCTGCAGCCCTCACCTTTGCGATGACCACTGGTTCATTCTCATTCCTCTTCTCCTGGAGAGTGGAGCGTGGGAACAGTGGAATAAGACGCACTCTGATCGTGATTTTAGAAGTTCTCTATGCGTTAATTGGAAATACACCTAATTAACCCAGAAGTTCAATACTAAGGTATGGGTGAAATAAATTAAGATTACTAATATAATATTAAACTGCACAATGGGCAGTAAAAGTGGTGTTGCAAATAAATTTAATGATTTAGAAATAGATTCACAACACAAACTTAAGTTACTTAAAAACTGAAAACATATACAACACTCCTAAAGAGGCAAACGTGTATGCGCACAGAAAGTTCTGGAGCAGCGTTATTCTGCAGAAATATAATGCAAGCAATGCATGGAAGCCACACATGTCCTCTAAAATTTTCTACTGGCCGCGTTAAAACAAGTGGAACAAAATAAAATGGAGTTAACTTTAATAACGTGAATCAAGGCAATAGAGCCAAGATATCATTAAATATTAACGTAACTAACAAAATTGTTAGAGACATTGTACACGTCTTATGCTCTATTGAAACCCAATGAACACGTTGTCATCAGAGTACCTTTTGGTTTAGACTGGATGCGCCCCACCCGTTCGATGGCCTTGTGTGGTGAGCGGTTACGCGTTGAACAAGGCAGAGCTGAAGGACGCGCACCAAAATATGAATGTTGGTTGTCCACAGATGGCAGAACTGTGCGTTCACCTTTCTGCCTACTCATACTTTCTAGTTATTCTAGTAAACATCTATTACTGTTATAATAACTTTTAAAAAATCTATGCTAATTTAAAGTGTTTTCTCAAGGGACATTAGATTCTGTGGAGAAACGTTCTGTGCTTACACACCTGAGAAGTCCCCACGTGGAGGCAGGTGTTGCCTGTGCCTGGAAGACATCGGAACTTCACGCGTGGAGACTCGTCCCGGTATCACAGGCGGTCAGGGCCCTCTGGGTGCCTGTACTCATGTGTGTGTGAATGGAGAGGGTGTACGAAGGGCGATTCCGGGGACACCGGCGGTCCCCGCAGCCACTGTTGGGATCATCCTCAGTCTCAGTTGATCCGTGTTTCCTCCCCAGAGCATTTTCACATTTGTTAGCCCAGGACGGTGGACTGGACAGAACATAGAATCTGGGTGAGATCGTACTTGGGTTGAGTCGCTGGGGTCAAGCGTGAACATTTCAGAGCAGTCAGGGCCAGATTCCCATCAAAAGCAACCCCTTGGGAATTTGGAGGACTCAAGTATTAGCCAAACTGGGGTCTAGTTCAATATTCTTCTTAAATGACACGCCGGAATTCTTCCGTCCGAGGGAGCGGTGGAATGTGCCCGCCACGTGACCAGTGAGCCCAGCGCTGCAAACAATGGGTCTGCCAGGGTGCCTGCGGCCCCCGGGGCTCTGGGACACTCTCCATGCTGCCGTCTCAGTGGCCTCAGAACAGACACTATATTCATTCAAACTCCGGGCTTGGGGCACCTTGACCTTGTCCATGATGGTCTGAATACTGGATCAAGTTATTTCCAATTCCTTTGGCTTTCACTGGAGTAAAGGTCACCACGATAAACTCATGTGGTGCTAATGCCAATGTCGTGATTCTGACATTGGCATTAGTACCAGACTTCCCCCCACCGGTCATTATTAATTTTTCAGGGGAGGCTCCGATGCCCTTGGGGTGGGGTTAAGGTGGACAGAGGCTGCTTCCCCAGGATTAGGATCTGAGCCATCCAACCTCACCTGACAAGGCCTCCTGGCCTTGAACTAGAAGGCCCCCTACAGGCCACCTGTGCCTCCGGCCACGGGCGTTTCTTGGCCTTGTTTTCCTGAGCAGGAGGCTTGGGCAGTGGGGTACTCACCAAACTGCTCAGCATTTCTCTCTTTTTGTTTTAAAAATAGAACATTCTTACAAAACAAGCCTCATCTCTGGCTTCCAAACCATAGAATTCTTCAGCAGGGGCCTTCAGGAACCCCTGTATTTCTGAATGAAATGTTGCTCAGCGCCATCATCGTTTTCACGAGTGCACTCTGCAGAGGTCACCGATGGCCTGCCAGTGAAACCGCGTCACTTAGTGAGGACACTGACGTAGGATTCAGGAGACAAATATGCAACACCTGTTCCTTATTGGAGCCACGAGATACTGACACAGAGCTAAGGAAGCATGACATAACACCGCTTCTTTACTGAGGCCATGAGAATTAATTGGCATTTTTGGCCTTTTATGTTTTCACTTGATGGCATGGTAGACACGACACACAACTGCTCTGTCCCCGGTTTTGGAGGGCAGACCACGTGAGGGAGAGTGCACTTAGTGACATCACACGGAACAGAAACTCATTCTCCCCTTGTACACATGTCGTTGCAGAAAGCTTGCACAGCCTGTCGAGCCCAGGACTTGGAAAAGATAACCCAGCGAGCCTCGTTTACTAAGGACGCTGGGAATACTCCCTACCCACTAGGGCAGGCCAGGTGCTTCCATAGACCCTGAAATAAATATATATAATGGCTCCGGTGCACCCGAAGTGTCTTCCTTCCCTTCTCCAGGGCTGCACAGGGAGTCGGTGGGCAGTGGCACCCATCCTCTGCCATCACTGGAGAAGCCGGGTAGAGGGAGGGTCTGCCAGTTTCAACATGCAGCCACCCAGGGGGACAGAGCAAAGGGGGTCATGCAGAGGTGGGGTGTGGTCATGAGGGGCCCTGGCACCGACATCTCCACCCACTGCTCACAGGCCGGACTCGCTCCCGTGCTTCCCCTTCACTGCAAGGGGGCCAGGCAGTCACTCCTGAAATAGTCTCTGCTCTGTGGTTGGGGACCATGAACTTGCGCTGGACAGTGAGCGACTTCTGTCACCTGTACCGTCCTCTTCCTTTTTAGAAGTTTCAGTCAAGACTGCACCGTTGCTGGGCGCTTTCTCCTGCCCCATGCTGACTGATTCCCCCCACAGAGGTTATTCCCTGAAGAGCACTCTCTCAGGGAGTCAGTGCCCTACAAACCCTGCCTCAGGCTTTGCTTCCAGGGACTCAGCTTCAGAGAGTCAGTTCCAGAAGTGCTCCCTGGAAGCAGACGCCAGGCCCGGGCACTGGGCCACCTCACTGCTAGCAGTGGACTGAGCTCCTCATTGTAAGTCCTGTGATGAGATGTCCCCTGCTGCAGGCAGCGATGGCTGCAGGCAGCAATGGCTACAGGGGAAGGGTTCGCGCTGGTCGCTGTAATACCTCTGACATTCAGAAGGTAGCAGAGAAATAATAATGATCAGGTCTATGAAACTGGGTAGCTATGGTTGATCGTGACTGAAGAGAAAACCATAGGCTCAGGACACCCCGTCTCCCATTTAAAGTTAAGTGTGAGACGTGGGGATTCTTAGATAGCCTTCAAAGTGAGCCCGTTTCTTCCTAGTGGAGGGATGTAGAAGAAGATCAGGCACAGGACCTGGTTTTTAAGAGTGGCAGAACTTGGCAAAGACAGCATAGCCATCTTTCTTGGCCTAGCTGAGGCTCCGGTGCAGAAGGGAAATCCCTGATGGAGAACGGTGGGCACGCAGACCCGAATGAGGTTGTCTTGGTAGATAAATGTGAGTATCCAGGTTCCCCTGTGCCTCCTGAGTTTGCACAAGTGGTCCCCACCCACCTTTTGGGAAAACAGTCTCCCTTTCTTGGAGAGCAGGAGGCAGGTAGCAATGCGCTGTGGGCTCTCCTTAGGGTCTTCTGACAGCTGGACCAACGCGGGATGCATTTTATCATGAAGCAGCCGAGCAGGTTCTGGGCGCACTAACAGAAGGAGCGATCATAGGCTCAAAGGGCGCCGGCACCTAACTTTCCCACTGTGATAGGGATGCTAAGACTCCTGAAACACTCCTACTGCCCTCCTGGGAGTAGGTCCCGAGGATGCGTGATCGAGGGTGGCAGGGCGACGTGAAGGGCAAAGTTTCAACATGAGGCTGCTGTCCCACGATAAGGAATTTCACGTGTAAACTCTGGTGTGTTAGAGAGCCAGGCGTCCTGCTCACCTGGGAGAGACGCCCAGTGAAATGCTGGATCGGTCTCGGAGACTCGTGGGCGATCATGGCCCATTTTGAAGCTTCCATGGCAGCCTGAAAGGGGGAGTTCCGCAGTTCAGAGACTCCACACCCACAGATTCAAAGACTGTGTGAGATGAATGGACCGGTTTCTTAAAAGAAACAATTCAGCACGACTCACACAAAGGAATATAGCTAATCTGAATAAGCTTATATGTTTTAGAGAAGGTGAGTCAGCAATGAATAACCTTACAAAATAAAAAGCACCAGGCCCAGGTGAACTCTAACAAATTTTTGAGGAAGAAAGGATACCAATTTACTGAAATCTCTTCCAGAAAATAAGAAGAAAGGATGTTTCCTAACTCATTCTGTGAGGCCAGCAGTACCTGTACCAACACCAGGAAAAGACATTATGAGATTACAAAGCTATGGACCAGTATTTCCTGTGAACAGAGATACAAAAACCTTCAATGAAATATTAGCAAGCTGAGTTAAAGAATTATAGACTACAACAAAGTGGGATTTAACCCAGACAGACAAGGTTGGTGCAAAAGTTGAAAATCATTAATGTAATTCACCACTTCAATAAGCTGAACAAGAAAAATCATATGATCATATCAATAGAGACAGGAAAATCATTTGACAAAATCCAACATCCACTCATGACAAAAGCTCAGCAAACTATAAACACAGGGAAACTTTCTCTACTTGATAAAGAACATACAGAAAAATCTTACAGCTAATGCTGAGTGATGTGAAACTAGACAGTTTTCTCCTGAGACTGAGAACAAGGCAAGAATTTCCCCTAGCTACTCTTATTTAATATTATACTGAAAGTCCTAGCTAATGCAACATGATAATAAAACAGACACACACACAAATAAATGGTTTATAGATTGGTAGGGAAGAAATAAAATTATCTTTGTGCATAGATGGTATGACTGTCTATATACAAAATTCTGAAAAATTGATAACAAATATTCTTGGAACTAATAGGTGATTAAAGCAAGATTAGGATATGAGATTAATATACAAGGACATTAGTTGCTTTTGCATGTGTCAGTGATGAGAAATGAGAACGTGAAATTAAAAACAGCATCATTTACATTATAACAAAATTTTAATATTTGGCTATTAATCTAACAAAATATGTACAAGAACTACGGGAGGAAAACTGCAAAACTCTGATGAAAAGATCAAAGGAGATCTGAATAGACGGAGAGGTATGTTCCATGTTCACGGCTAGAGAGACTCAATATTATTGAGAGGTCAGTTCTTCTAAACCTGGTCTGCAGATTCAGTGCATCTGGTCAAGGTCCCAGCGAGTCGTCTCGTGGACATTGAAAAACGGACTATAAGGTTAAATGGAAAGGCGAGGGACCGAGCATCGCCAACGCCATGGTGAGGATCAAACTCCAAAGACCGATACTATCTGACTTAAAAACTTCCCGCGAGGCTGCAGCGTGGTCTCAGTAAAAGGACAAACGGATACATCGAGGGGCCAGAGTAAAGATCCCAGAGACAGACCCCCCAAACACCGCCCACCGACGTCCGAGGAGGGGTCCCCGGCAACGCGGAGGAACGAGGACGGCGCTCGGACAACGGGGCCTCCGCGTGCAAAAGTAATCCACACACCAACCCTTCCACCTTCCCAGAAGTGAACTCAATGCGGACCAGAGACCCAAAGTGAAAATGCAGAATCAGAAAATAAAACTTCTCGAAGACAACATAGGAGAAAATCCGGGTGACACTGGATTTGGTGACGACTTTCTAGATCTGTAACCAAAAGCATGATGAGCGAGGGGAAGGCTGATCTGGTGGGCTGCAGTGAAACTCGGCGCTTACACCTCGGGGCTGGGTGAAAGCCGCTGTGGAGAGAACGCAAGGATGAGCTGAGACTGCGAGACGGTACTTTCGGGACACACGTGTGCAAGAAGACATGTACCCAGCTATTTTCTATGACACCGTCAGGGTGGGTGCCTTGCACTGTGCATTGGCCGAAACCCATAGAACTTTGTGGTACCGAGTAACACTTCACGTGTGTAATTTAAGAAAATCGCTGCCCGGCTGGTGTAGCTCAATGGATTGAGTGCGGGTTGAGTGCGGGCTGGGAACCAGAGGGTCCCGGTTCGATTCCCAGTCGGGGCACATGCCTGGGTTGCCGGCCAGGTTCCCAGTGAAGTCGGGGCACATGCCTGGGTTGCCAGCCAGGTTCCCAGTGAGGGCCGTGTAAGAGGCAACCATACATTATTCTTTCTCCCTCCCTTCTCCTCTCTCTGAAAATAAATAAATAAAATCTTAAAAAAAAAAAAAGAAAATCGCCCGGAAGATCCAGGTGGTGGCGGAGACGGGGCCCGAGTGTGTCCGGGACTGAGTGCAGCCTGCACAGGGAACTGTCCTTAGGCACCTCACGTCGGGGGACACAACTGTTTCTCACAGGGCTGCAGGTTAGCCACTCTGAAGCCACTATTATGTGTAGAATTGAATGAATTGAATGACTAAGTAAACAGAAGCCAGATGCTGGGAACATGGCGTGTCACTTTGCAGGTTGCAGGTAAAAATGAGGGGAGGCTGGGACAACTCGCGGGGTAATGGCTGAGAGCTGGAGACATGAGTGTGAACTCAGGTTTGATATTGATGCAGATAGTTACGTGCAGAAATAGATATGTGTGTACGCACCCTGGTTAGTACCCGCACCTATTTTCTTGCTCTGTCCCTTGTGAGGTCCTAGAAGCAATGACATCTCAGTCGCTGGGAGCACGGCAGTCACCCAGATGCTGGTTTCTATAGTGTTCTCCAGTAAACGAATCCGGTGCCTTGCAGAAACGGCTGCCTCTGGCACTGGGATGAGCAGTGTCTTATCGTGTTAGAAAGGAAGGCAGTTCTCAAAATCCATACAGGGTCCAGCACAAATAATGCCCCTGCTTTATTACAAAATCTTTTATTGTGAAATCATAAGCATGTAATTCCATAACATAACAATATCCCACTGAAGCACACCACATGACACTGTAGGTGAAATGTTCAAATTACAACATAAATTATTACACCCATATTATTACCCTACCAACCACACTCAAGCAGGCATTACTCCTGCCAGAAGTAACTGTATATACAGGTGTATACTTTATATACAGGTATATGAAATCCCCACAGGATAAGGGTACGTGATAAGGGACGTAAGAACAAACAATGCGCTCCCAATGGCTGAAACGGGAACAGTTGGGGCAGCAAAATAAATACAGTAGTCATGGATTACAACGCAGAGCACACGAGTCCCTATTGATGCGAACGAATGATCGGATAAATAAGTAAATGGGAGAGGAGACAAATCTCCCACGCAGAAAAGTTCCACATAATTTATGTGGATAACTCTACTCGCCAGGTGGTGCAGGCTGCCTGTAAGGACTTTCTTCCAGAAGGGAGTTCCGCAGGGGGAAGAGCGTATGTCTAGTGGAGAATCCCCACGAACGCCACTTCAGGCAAGCGGTCAGGGTAAACGGACACCAGCGGTGAAAGTCCGGTTGATGAGCCGCACCCTGAATGTGATGAGGTGAGAATGGCACCTTCCTCCCCCAAAGACAAACATCAGCTGAATCTCCACCGACAAGCGTTCTGTAAGACGCCTTCCCAGCGTCCCTCCAAACTGTCCCGGGAACTAAAACCAAGGCCCTCTGCGAGGCACTGCCGTCACAGCTGGGGGGGACCCTGAGAGACCTCGTGACCAACTTCACCATGACGTCCGGGAACGCAAGAGGCCATCAGGTGAAAACTGAAGAGACCTGAAGAGTATCGACTTTAATGATAATCGATCCGTACGGCTCAATAATTTGTACAACTGCAGCACACGCTTATAACACGTTCGTAAGAGGGACAAAGAGAACTTGTTGTATTCACAACTTTCCTTAAATCTAAAGCTAGTCTAATAATAATATTAAAAAAAAACTCTGACATCTCCCTGGTTAGAATTTCTTAAGTGACATTTTAGTATTGAGTACCTGAAACCCCTCGTCTTCAGAAGGTGACAATGCCGATGGGCTGACCGCTCCAGTGAAAAGGTGGAGATTACCAGAATGAATTTAAAGAGCAAACTCTTTCTTCTACAGACTCACTCATGCTAAATACAGATACCAGGTAAGCTGGGGAAGTAAGTGGATAGTAAGTGTGCCGTGCAAACCCTGAAAAGGAGAAGGCTTGAGTGACTGTGTTCACGTTGAATAAAACTCACTTTGGAACAGGAGCGATAAGCATCCTGGCACTTCAGGGCGTGTTGCAGAGGAGGGCCGAGGAAGGACGTCCTTGCCTCGTTCACGGTCTCACGAAGAAGCCGTCTAGTTTCTCGCCATGAGCATTATTCAGCTTTAGTTTTTGTGTAGATCTTTATCGAGTTTAGGACGGCTCCTCTATTTCTACTTTTTCTGAGAGTTTCTATTATGGATTTTGTCCAATGTTTTTTCTGTCGCAGTTGATATGATCATTTGATTTTTTAATTTAGCTTGTTGATATAGCGGTATGTTGAGTTTTTTAAAAAAAATATTGAATCAGCCTCATATACTTAAAATAAATCCCGCTTGGTTTTGTGCTGTGATTCTTTTTATACCTTGTTAGAATGATTGGCTAATATTTTGTTGATTTTCGTATCAGTGTTGATTAGAGATATTTGTTTGTAGCTTTTCTTTCTTGACACGTCTTTCTCCAGCTTTGGTACCGGTGGTAATGCCGGCATACGAAGTGGGTTAGGTGTTCTCTCTGCTCTGCTTTTTGAAAGTAATTGTGAAGAATTGGTATAATTTCATCCTTAAATGTGTAGCAGAATTCACCAGTAAAACAATCTTAGCCTGGGGCATGTTTTGTTTTGGAAGTTTATTAATTATTGACTTTAGTAGATATAAGGATGTTGACGTGATTTATTTCTCCTTGTGTGAGTTTTGGTAGTTTGAGTCTTTCAAGGAATGGGTCAGTTGCATCTAAGTTATCAAATTTGTGGGCACAGAGTTGTTTGTAGTGTCCCTTTCTTACCCTTATAATTTCTGTGGGATTAGTAATGACCCCTACTTAATTTCCGACATTCGTTATTTGGGTCTTCTCTCTTTTTCTTTATTAGCTTGGCTATAGGTTTGTCAATTTTATCGATCTTCTCAAAGAACCAGCTTTTGTTTTCATTGGTTCTCTCTATTATTTTCTTGTTTTCAATGAAATTGATTTATGCTCTAATTTTTATTACTTCTTTTTTTCTTGATTTAGGCTTAAATTGTCTTTCTTTTCCTGGTTTAAGTTATTGATTTTAGACCTTTTCTCTTTTTATGGCATTTAATACTCTAGATTTCTTTCTAAGCACTGCTGTTATTATATCCCACAAATTTTGAAAAGTTGTATTTTTATTTCCATTTAGTCCAGTCTTTTTAATTTCTCTTGAGATTTCTTCTATAAGCCACATGTATTTACAGATATGTTGTGTGGTTTCCAAATATTGGGATATTTTCCAGCTATCTTTCTCTTACTGATTTCCGCCTTTTCTACTGTCGTCTGAGAACATACTTCGTGTGATTTTTATTCTTTTTAACATGTTGAGGTATATTTAATGATTTAGAATGTGGTCTGTCTTGGTGAACGTTGCATGTAAGCTTGAAAAATTGTATTTTGCTCTTGTTGGTTGGACTATTCTTTAAATGTCAATTAGACCCAGCCGATGGATGGTGCTGTTAAGTTCAACTATGCCCTTACTGAGTTTCTGCCGGACCCGTCAGTGCCTGACGGAAGGGATGAAGGTCTCCAGTTCTCACGGGGAACTTGTTGATTTCTCCTGGCCGCTCTATCGGTTTTGTGTTGTATGTATCTGGATACTCTGCTCTTAGGTACACACGTGTTCAGGACTGTTATGTCTTCTTGGGGAGCTGACCTCCTTCTATTATGTAATGCCCGTCTCTATTCCTGATCATTTTCCTCGTTTGGAAATCAACTTTGAAGTTACTACGACTCTCCCAGCTCACGTTAATTAGTGTTAGGGCGGCCTGTCTTTCCTCATGCCTTTGCTGGCTGCCTGCTGAGTCTCTATCCTTGTGCTGGGTTTGCGGGACGTCATGGAACTGGGGCTTGGTTTTTTTATTTTTAGTTTCAGAAAATCTGCTTTGACAATTGTAGTCTTTTAATTGGCCTATTGACACTATACATAAAGGGACTGCTGACACGGGTGGATTCATATCTACTGTTTTTTATTTAATAAATTTGTTCTTTGTTCCTCTGACTTCAGTTGATCATTTTATGATCATTGATCTCCTCTTTCAGCAAACCCAATTATACTTCTTTTTAAAATTTTTAGTTGTAGTCCTAGTTTATAATATATCTATGTATTTAACTAATCTAAGTCTACCTTCAGAGAACATGTATAGAGCAGGTAACTTAGACCTGTGTCCCCAATTTCCCTGCCCAGTCCCCTGTGACACATTGTGGTCATTCATTTCACTTCTCAGCATGTAATAATCACCCAGTAGATTGTCACTATTTTTCATTTACACGTCTCTCTTTTAGATCAATCAAGTACACAGAATGTGTCGGATTTATTTTACTTTCGCTTACTCATTTGCTGACGCACTTCTTTCCGTTATGTAGATCCTCCCTTCTGACCAACACATTCCTCCTTCCGCCTGAAGAACTACTTTTAACCTTTCCTTTAGGAGGCTGTTGTCAGCGAATTCCTCAGTTTTTGTTTTCCTGAGAAAGTCTTCATTTCTCTCTCACTTTTGAAGGATAACTTGGCTGGATATAGAATTCTACAGCAGTGGTTATTTTTCACAACACTTTAAAGATTTTACTCCACTCTCTTGTGAGTATAATTTATGATGAGAAATCTCCCGGGATTCTTATCATTATTCCTCTATAGGTGAGGGTCCCAACCTCTGGCTTTTTTTTTTTTTTATTTAAAGATTTTTTTAATTTACTTTAGAGAGAGGGGAAGGGAGGAAGAGAAGAGAAACATCAATATGTGGTTGCCTCTTGTGTGCCCCAAAATGGGGACCTGGCCTGCAACCCAGGCATGTGCCCTGACTGGGAATCGAACCAGTGACCCTTTGGTTCATTAGCAGGCTGGCATTCAATCCACTGAGCCACACTAGGCAGGGCTGGCTTTTTAACAATGATTTCTCTTTGTCTTTAGTTTTCTGCAGTTTGAATATGATAGCCTAGGGGTGTATGTGTGTGTTGCTAGTCATTCTGCTTGATGTTTTCTGAGCTCCCTACATCTATGGTTTGATGTCTGTCCTAATTTTGGAAAGTTTTCAGCCATTATTACTTTAAATATTTCTTCTGTTCTTTTCTCTCTTTCTTCTCCTTCTGGTATTCTGGTTATATAAATGGGACACTTTTGCAATTGTCTCATAGTTCTTGGATTTACTGTTCTGGTTTTTTTTTTCCATTTTCTTTCTTATTTGTGTTTTAGTTTGTGAACTTTAAAAAATTTTTATTTTTTAAAACAAAACTTTTTTTAGAAAGAGCACAAAGAGGTAAGCAAGAAAAGGAGAAAAATATCAATGTGAGAGAGAGATATCAGTCAGCTACTTCTCATATGTACCCCACCATGGACCAAATCCACACCCCACGCACGTGTCCTGACCAGGAATCGAAGCAGTGACCTTTTACTTTGCTGGACAAAGCTCCAACCAACGGAGCCACACTGGTCAGGGAAGTTTGGGAGCCGATTCTTTCCTTGGCCACGTTGAATCTACTGATGAGCCCATCAAATTCATTCTTCATTTCTGTGACAATATTTTTTTTTAATTTTAGCATTCTTTTTTATTCTTAGAGTTTCTCTATGCTTACCTTACCTGTTTATTCTTGCATGTTGTCTAAGTTTTCCACTTAGAGCCCTTAACTTGTCACTCACTGTTGTTTTAAATTCCTTGTCTGATAATTCCAAAACCTGTCATGTCGGAATCTGAGTCTGATGCTCGGTTTGTCTTCAGAGTCTGGGTTTTCTTTCTGCCTTTTAGTGTGACTTGTAGTTTTAACCTCGAAAGGTAGACATGTTGCATTGGGTAGTCGGAACGGAGGCTTTTATGTGAGGTTTTATGTTAAAATTGGCTATGAGTTGGGTTGAGTTTAATGTTTGCTGTGGTTGTAGGTGCCAGAAGCTTCAGACTCCCTCCATGTCTTTCATTCCGTCGCCCCTGTTGTCTTCGGGGTCCCTGAAGAACTTCCCTCAGACAGAGTCTGAGTCTTCCAGCTCAGACAGTGGAATCCATTACTCTACCTGAGCTCGTCTGTACAATCTCATTCCTTTCCGCAGCTGTGTCCCTGGGCTGTGTCCCTGTGACCTCTACAAGCTTTTCTCCATCGGGATAGCTCCATCCAAAGTCCTTCCTGGAGGCAGTATCCATTTCCTTGAAGCCACAACCTGAATTTACTGTATTTTCCTACTTTAGGGGAGACAGGAAGTCTAGAATGGATGGCTGTTTTTCTCTTATCTCCTTCTGTTCTTTCACAGAAAGTTTCAGTCTTTAATCTGGGATGGGCCATGTTCGAAGGCCAACCTGAAATCCTAATTTGTGGCAGCCCTTCTACAGAATAGGGTCTCTCTTTTGACTTTGCTTTATTTGGGTGCGACCACACCTTCAGTGGTGGGAACAAGACAGGAGAAAGTTTTTAGAATCTTAGTAAAGCTGATAGCTTAAACTTAAAGACTAAGCATCTCTTTTCCTGCAAATCCTCTGGCTATCCCTGACAATGTCCCCACACCGGGCAGTTTTGATAGGTCGCTCCTTCTGCCGGGGCTCCCGCATGGTGCGGTCCCCGCTTCCCTTCCGTCTTTCTCTAACTAGTTCACTGACCTTCCAAAAGTTTTATTCATTTTACATGCACAGGAGTTTAGTTATTTTCCGTTTCATTCCTAGTTACTACTCTGAAGGCTCTCCCCCCGCCAACCCTGACAAATAAAATGGCCAGCAAGTGCTTGGTTAATCAAACACAGCTCTCCTCCCGTGAGGAATACTGCCACTGACTCTTAGGCAAGGGGTTGTGTTGCTGTGGTTGTTTTTAAAATTCCCGTCACGTTCATTTTATCGGAGAATGAAAATGACATACACTGTCTCACAAGGTCTATTTGCAATTCTGAAATCCAAAAATCTCTGAAGATGGGAGGTTTTTCGGAAAGTTTGGTACAGACTCATTCGGCTGCAAAACCTAACCGAAATGCACACGAGGCTTTCTGTAGTCCTTTCTTACCAACGTGGTGTGAACACTTGCACCTGTCCCTGCGGAGCACGGATGTGCTCGGCGGCGGGGCGCTGCTGCAGGTCCCGGAGCTGGGGTTGCAGGACAGGTCCTTACATACGGTGCTACTTATCTAGACTCTGAAAAATTCTGAATTCTGAAGCACATCTTGTGCTGAAAGTTTTTGATCAGGGATTGCAGTTCCATGATGAAAATATGCTGTAGAATCTACTTATGTCTTGAACTTCATGTTGGAAAATTATAGCCCACAAAAGCAGTTATTTAGAGATGTGCTTAGTGAACTAAACCCACAGCAAATGAATCTCAGCACAATGAAACTAAATTAACATGAATTCATATTTACCCCATATTTGGCCATGTATAATGTGCACCCACATTTTTGGCCCAAATTTTCAGGAAACAAATCTTTCATTTTAATTTTTTAATTCAAATTTTTATTTATTTATATTTAGAAACAAAACTGATTATTGGATTCTGTGGTATTATTTTGCATATGGATATCCTTATTGCTGTCTAGATTTATACTTTTAATGCATAAGAATAAATAAAAGAATTACAAACATTTATATAGATACAGAATTAGTACTAGCCATGTATAATGCACATCCTTATTTTTCCTCAAAAAATTTGGGCAAAATGCATATTATACACAGCAAAATATGGTGAATGGCAAGAAAAGCAGCCATCAAAAAGCTACAGCCTCCCGATCAACAATGCATGCTGACTGCCCAAACTGCAGAAATTGTAACTTTCTGCACATCAGCACGCACAGCACATACCTTCTGACGTTTCCATACACTGAACGATAGCCAGACCAGACAGAGAAAAGGTCCGCAGAAAGCCAGAAGCGTGAGCTAACGGGAGCTAGGAGTATAAATTCTCAGTAGCCTATAATCAGTCATTTCACTTGTAAAAAGGCAACGCCCCCAATCAGAAGGTGTGTAAAAATGAAGTGAGAAGAATGGAGCTTTGCACCCTTAAAACTGGATTTTCACCTTCACGGTTAGCTTTTGGTGCATGAGGACTGCTGGCAGGCCGGGAACCCTACGACGCCTGGACGCCCGGTGTCCCGTCAGAGGGCTGGGGTGCTTGGTGGTGGGGCAGGGCCAGGGTGGTAAGAATAAACTTGGCCGGCGCAGCGCAGTCATCATAAATATCTGAGCAGGTGTGGCGGCGAGCTGCCCCCTGGGCCGACATTCGTGGAATTGACACGCACAGAGACGGGGAGGGACTCTGTCATTGTGCTTTGGCGCCGTCTTCGACACCCACAAAACTGCTCCGTTTCCCCACTATTTTAATAGCCACAGTTACAGATGGACATTTCAAAAGAGAGCAAGAAGGTAAGTTACACCGTGGCAACAAAAGACAGGTCAGAACCCTTGAGTCGTTTGGGGGACACGGACCCGTGGTTAGAACTTTGTAATTTATACTGTGAAATAAGCCTAATGTTGTTTTTTTTTTTTTTTTTCATTTTGAGCATTAGAGAGGAGAGAATTTCAGTTCATACAACATCTTCAGTGAAACTGTGCAGCCACCACGGAAACCTCTGAGGCCGGAATTGCATCGACACGTGTTCGGGTCCCTGCCACGCAGCCACCATCACTCCCGCTCTGACGTGCATACTGTCCGTTTCCTTGGTTTGCGGAGCGGCAGGAGGTGTGATCTTCTCTTATTTTCCTGGTTACTCTGTGCAGTTTCCCCTCTGATACTTACATGGCTGCTCCCTTTGTATTCAGGCCTAAGTTTCAATATTACCATCACTTCCCTTCTGATTCTGCCCTTGTTGTGTTTCCGTCACAACACAACTGTGCTAAGTGTTTACTTCTGGTGTCTCCTCACACCCTCCCCATATGGGCTTCTGGTGGGCAGCGACCTTGGGTTCTCTCTACTGAACGGCTAGTCCGAGGGCAGCACCTAACACTGAGCAGGAGCTTGATAAATATTGGCTCAGTAAATGAATTAATGTGTGAATGAACAGGTCAGAGTCAACGTGAAGGGAAGTTGCAAGTATTTGCAATGGGTAGAAGATGCCAGAGCCACTGTAAGTTAAGTACACCACAGATACTTCAAATGACCAGGACGCATTGATAAGAACTTTGAAAGTGGGAGAGAAAAGTGAAAGTACTGCGCTCAAGCATTGTCTCAAAAATCGCTGTGATCCTTTGGAGACCCGCCCACGGCCCACCGGACAGAGCAGGCAGCACGTCCTCACGGCGGGGACGGGGAGCCGGGGTTGTGAAGGCGGCTCGAGCCCGTTCCTCCCCTGTCATTCCGACTCCTCCCCATAGAAGGCCCACGGGTAAAGTCGCATGGGGTCACCGGTGAGTCCGGTGAGGGCTGGGCGCTTGTCCTGTGGGTCACGACAAGTTAGGCCAAAATCCAGTAGAATAGTTTTGAGTTCAAAGGGTGAATTTGAGCTCCAAAGAATGAAATGGTAGTGGTATGTTCACTGAATGGTGGAATGGAGTAGGAAATAAAACCAAGTCCAAGAACAGAGTAAGGTGGTCCAAGAAAACTGTTACAAGAGTTCATGACTCGTGGGTTTTGCCCACGAAACTATATGATGAATGGGGAGGCTGGCCTGGCGTGAAGGAACAGATGGGAGTGAGGCGAATAGAGGGCTGTGCTGGAAAGACGCTCAACTTGTCCGCTAGCCCTTAAGATAAACAATCTGAGGAAATGATCTAACTGCTTTGAATCTCAGTTTCCATATCCATTATATGCAAATATTTATATACTTCAAACTCTTGTGTCTGCGTTGTGGGTGTGTGTGTGAAAATGAAGCAAAATTAAGTAAGATAACAAGCTCCATTGCCTGGTACCTACAGGAATGTTGAGTTGGTTGAAATGTCTTCTTATGAATGTGTGGTGATATCTGAGGTCTACTCACCTTTGGAAAAGCCATACATTTGGAATATAGCTGAGAGCACCGAAATAGCAATCTCCTTAGGGTTCATCATCATTCAAATGTGTATTGAGCACCGATTTGCATAAAGGGCCATACCAAGTGCTCAGGACTCAAAGACAAAAGAAACAGAATCTAATGGAGAAACGAAGATGTGTACAATGCTGTCGTAAAAAGCGTTTTGCAGGGCCTGGCTGATGTAGCTCAGTGGATTCAGCGCGGGCTGGGAACCAAGCAGTCCCCGTTCAATTCCCAGTTGGGGCACATGCCGGATCCCCAGTGAGGGCCATGTGAGAGGCAACCACACATTGCTGTTTCTCTCCCTCTCTTTCTCCCTCCCCTCCCCTCTGTCTAAAAATAAATAAATAAAATCTTAAAAAAAAAGTTTTACAGGTATAACGTTGTAAATAAGTACAATTTAAAGTAGGAAGTGATTAGTCCAAGAAGAGAAGATACGAGCGCCGCGGGGATTGGAAGACAGAGACTCCCACCCGAGGCTACTGGGGGGGCACGCGGAAAAGGCGCAACCGGGAAGGGGACTAAACAGAGATGACATTTAGTTTACAAATCAACGTAACACAGGTGCAGTTTAAATGACAGTTTTACATATTCATTTCTTTTCCTGATGCTTCACTTCAATGTTTCAAAATTTCAAATTTTCTGTAGGTGTAGAATGAATATTTAAATTTTCTTTTTTAAAAAATGATTCTTGTCATTGACAGAGCCTAGCATGAACCCCTGAGCCCCAGAAGTGTTCGTGGGGAGATGCGGGAGCGCCCAGAAGAGTCCTGACAGTAGATTACATTGTGAGTGACTTCAGTTTCTCTGACAGAAATTGTGAGACTGTCACACTCGAGACCTTGTTTCTCAGCAACGTAAACAGTCGGCTTTGGGAACATCTTTTTCTGGGACAAATGCTCAAAGTTAATCTTGATTTAAGCGCATTTATTTAGAAAGTGAGTGGGGTTGAATCTTATGTAACTGTTTGACTAAGTCAACATTCTTGTGAGAGGGAAACTTAGTAAAAGGTAAATTTGCCTGAAAGACAAATGACAGAGAAGTTCCCGAGGAATGATTTTTTAAAAAAACACGGAACATGGAGACCATTTGAAAGTAAAAGTTAGTAAAGTGATGGAAACTGTTAACCTTTGGAAGACGATTCTGAACTCTGTTCAGGAAAAAGTCATGTAGAACTCAACTACCTCTCTGGGATTTGAATCTCAACCCTGTTACTTAGTTCCTTCCAGCTCCCCACAATTCTTGTCCACTATCCAAAATCTTCTTGGACTGAAAAATTATCAGAGAAAATCCTAGATCGGACTTCCTATGATTACAACGTGTACCATCATTTACATGAAAAAGTGGGGAGCCGAGTCTGATGGTGGAAAAGCTCAAACATTGGATATAACGAAAGGTGTCAGGTTTCCAAAGGCACGGAGCCCT
Organism: Micronycteris hirsuta; assembly: GCA_004026765.1. Classification (NCBI taxonomy): domain Eukaryota; kingdom Metazoa; phylum Chordata; class Mammalia; order Chiroptera; family Phyllostomidae; genus Micronycteris; species Micronycteris hirsuta. Next base: position 213,739 of record PVJI01000264.1, on the reverse strand, counting down.
TCCAGTTACCTGCATACAAAGCTTTCTCCAGGTGAAAGGAGGTCCGCCGTGTTTTGTTGAACAGATAAGATGGCATCTGAAACAGCAAATTAATTGTTTATATACAAATGGATGATGTTACATAGTGCTTGAAAACAGTTTGTTCTCTTGAGTAAGTGAAGCGTCCCCCCCTGAACCCGTGTTTACATCAGAGGGATTTAACTACCCTAGGTTGCTTTCTTTACAAACACGGCAGAGGAAGTCCAAGGCAGAGATCACAAATTCCAAATTAACGGAGTTCAAACTGATGGGAGCGTGTTGCCTTTCGCTTAGGTATTAAAGTTCATAACGTTTTGTCCTCAAGCAGTCGGTAATCTGAATGCACCCACTGGTTGAAAGTAATCTAATGGGATATTTGGAACGATTTACTGAAAATACTTCACAGGCTGTAATATGGAGGCAAGATTCTTTTTTTTTTTTTTAAATTTTATTTATTTATTTTTAGAGAGAGGGGAAGGGAGGGAGAAAGAGAGGGAGAGAAACAGCAATGTGTGGTTGCCTCTCACATGGCCCTCACTGGGGACCTGGCCCGCAACCCAGGCATGTGCCCTGACTGGGAATCGAACCGGGACCCTCTGGTTCCCAGCCCGCGCTCAATCCACTGAGCTACACCGACCAAGGCTGGAGGCAAGATTCTGTATGCTCCTCACCCCCTCTTCGCATTGGTTCCATTCCCCCCCAGGACAGAGGCACGGACCCTCGGCTGTGGGGCACAGTGGGCAGAGGGGTTGTAACCGCCCATCACTGCCACGTTCTCATGTGCACCCCATGTGCCCGAGCTTACTGAAACAGCCAGAAGTCGGAGATAAAGCCAACCCCGAAGTTCCTCTACAAGTGTGCTTCCCCTCACTTCACTCTGTGAATGAGCTTTAAACCCAGCCTAGGTCATGCCAGCCATACTCTTCGCGATCTCTTCCCCTGGGGACACTCGTCCTAACACAGGTCGTCAGTGCAGGCTGTCTTCCTTGGAAATCTTCCCCTGAGTTTTTCCCTTTTCTCGTCCCTGCCTGAGTCTTGCGGGCCGAGTCCTCGTGGCCAGGCGGAGCGGGGGCCAGTCTGCAGTCTCCCTCCCAGCACGGCACGTACAGTAACACAGCAGAGCTTTCAGCCAGAACGTGAACCTTCTTGATTTATTTTATTTTTTAAAAAAAGAAAATTGTTGACTTAAAGATGAACAAGAACTTTATTTTCAGACCAAAGCATAAAATGAAATCAATCCTCTCAGTTTTTCTTTTCTTTACTCTTTTTTGGGGGCGTCTTCATTATGAAATAAAACCACTTTCTAAGTGAAACAAAACCCGTACACAAATGACTAAAATAAATGGACCGAGATTTATCCCCTTTCTTTGCCTTTTCACCCAAGGAATTGTTTCTGAGCAATCTGAAGACTTAAACATGATTCCCTAAAATAACCAGCTAGCGATTCTGCAAAAAGGAAACCAAAATAAATACATCTTCTTAGCAGTCAGTTGTAACTTCCCCCCCGATTTTCTTTCTCTTTTGCCTACATGCTCCATGACCCCCACCCTTCTCTGTGCCCACGCCACCTACCCGGGGACGAGCCAGGGGTCCAGGAAACGAGAGCTGCGTGCCAGGGCCCCCTCCCTCGGCCGCTGGAGTGGCCACTGGAAATACTGTCGGGCAGTGACTTCAGGAGACCGGTGACCTCATGCCTTCAGACGACGTGGGTCCGGCAGAGACCCCTAATCAATGGCTGCGAACAGGCCTGGCTTGTGGTCGATGAAATACATTCTTCAAAGTGAAATATACCTGGATGTGAAGAGGACAGTTCAAGGCTGACCTGATTTATTTTGGTTTCTTTTCAGAGGAGTGAGGCGTTTACTTCCAAGAACGTTTATGTTTTTCTTACATTAATGCACCTTTAGGTCATACTTGCTATGAGGAACGTCCCTCGCACGGGGGTGTGCGTGGCCGACGTGGACGCACGAAGCGTTTTGTTTGATTTTCCTCTCATTGTGACTGTAGAGGGACTGATGTCCCGATGACGGACTGATCTGATGTTCTGGCTTCAGGTCGCTGTGGATTTAGGTCTAGGAAGGCCTTTGTCTGAGCTCGGGACCTCGTGAGCCGTTCTGCTCCTCCCTCCTGGTCCGGGCCTTCCGTTCAAGACCCGCGACGTCTGGCCTCTGCTTCAGAAGACCGGGTTCGAACCCTTGCTGTGACTCCAACTCCAGACTTACAGTGACTTCGCTACGTGAGCGGGGCATCACGGTGTGTCACTGGAAGCGGGAGAAGGGAAAAGACGTTTGCTTCAGGTCAAGCCCGTGACATCGCCGTCTGAGATGGCTTGTAGGCGCCGGTTTGTGCATAATCAGCCTTGACAAACAATCAAGAAGTTCTACTCTCCTTTTTGGTTTTTGGATGAAAAAAAAAATCCATGAAATTTCAGAAATAAAGCCTATTTCTTTCACCTGAATATTTCAGGTTTTTTTTACCCTGTCATCAGCTGTTTGAAGTTCTTGTCGTGGTTGAGGAGGGCATTTTTCAAACAAACCTTTCATTTTAGAATAGTTTGAGGTTTACGGAAGAGTGGCAGGAGAATGAGAGAGTTCCTCTGCACCTGGCACCACCTCCGTCGATCGCTAAGCTGGCTAGGGCAGGGTGATCACACCCAATAGGCCGACACCGAGACACTCCAGCTAACCGAAGTCTGTGTTCTGCTCGGGTCTCCCGAGGCTCCCCTCCTGTCCCTTTTCTGTTCCAGGTCCTGGACCGTGACAGTGTCACGGCCTTCTCCCGGGCTTGGCGATCTCGGCAGCTGTGAGCGGCGTCGGTCAGCGACTCTGTAAAGTGCCCTTGGGTTTGCGTGTGTCCGACGTTTCCTCCTGACTAGGTCGGGGGTATGAGTTTTGGCGAGGATCACCGGAGGACAAAGCACTCTTTGCGACACATCCTGCCCCTTGTCACTGGTGGTGTGAACCTGGCTGCTGGTGGTGAATTCTCTCCACTCTTTACTCCCCCGTAAGTGCTGTGCCCCTTGGAAGCAGTGCGTGCAGCCTGCACGGAAGGTGTGGGCAGTGAGACCCCACCTCCTCCAGCGTAGCATGTCCACAGAACTTACTGGAAATTCGTCTGTATGAGAGACTTGTCTATTCTCTGTTATTCATTTGCTATCTTTAAGGACTCATGAGTATTTATTCTGTACTTTGGGTTCTAATCCAGTCCCACCTTTCTGTCTTGCCCAAACTGTTCTGGTGCTGGCCTTGGGCGCTCTCTCAGCGGGTTCCTATGCCCCCGACACACCCCCCTCACTGGGCGTTTTCAGTTTTTGAGTGCTTCCTGATGTCCTGATGCTGCCAGGTGCTCCAGGCACACCTTGTCTAGTCCCCACTGCCACTCAAGGTCACCCCTCTCACCCACGAGCCCGGTGCTTTCCACGGAGAACGGGGTTAGAAGCTGTGATTCAGGTGCTGACTTAGAGCTGTTTTAGAGCTGACTCAGAAGGATTCCGGGGAGGCGTTTTTGAGCCTCCCCAGTTAATGCCAATTTTATTCCTGAATAATTTGATTTCAGTGTCTATTTTGAATCTCTGGGGAAAACACTTAAAAACTCACTATCCAGGGAGGAAATATCCCCCATCTGACAACTCACAGCAGGTGTGTGCCCCACTTCCGCCCTGACAGTGCACAGCAATGAGCACTTCCGGATCGAGGAAGTGTTCTTTGCCTCGGTAAGTTCCCTCTCTTCGGTTAGCACTTACACTAAATGATACCGATCTATCCCTAATGGATGGTCTTTTCCGTGGTGAGGAACTGCTGTGACTGACTGTTCATCTATATCTATTATATATAAACAAGAGCTTTAAATATATTTTAATAGACATTTCAGGTTAAAAAAAATAAGCACAGAAAGTAATGAAATAGACTTCCACCTATCTCATCCTGGCTTAAGAAATAAGACTTTTCCGATACAGTTCCCCCCTTCCATTGACAAAGGCAACCATGATCTGGAACTTTTATGCATGTTTTTACATTTTACTCACTTTGCATGGATCCTTAATCAATATTTAGTATTATTTTGTATATTTTTAACTTTATATAAATAGTCACATACCATTTACAGTTCCATCTTTTTCTGCTAATTATATATTTCTGATAGTTTTCTTATATTGCATTAGTTTATTAATTTTCACTGCTATAATTCAATTGTATGAAAACAGTATAATTTTTCAATAATTCTCTTATTGATCATGGCAATTAAGGTTGTTTCTGTTTTTTTGTTTTACTAATAAAATCTCTGGCATAGTGAAGACAAGTAAGCTCTTGGGGGGTTGAAGGTGTTGCATTTGTGGAAGCGACTCTGCTCGCCTCTCCCCGCCCCCAGCTCTGTGTGGACGCGGCTCTGACCCTCTTCCACCCAGGGTTGCTCTGTGCCCCGGGACAACCTTGGGGGGAAATTCTTATCTTGTATTAACATTCCAAGACAGTTTCTCACTCTCACTGACATAAACTGATGCGGAAAGTCGGAAATGCATTACAGATTCACGATCTGTACGTCATTCTGAGGTAAACAGTCCTGTTTAAGGAGATCCTCCATATCGATCATATTTTTTGTCATTGATTCAAGTATGAGATAAAATGGTAGTCAAGTCACAGTCCTGACACTCAATTGCTTATCTTATTGTAGAGTTACTCAAGCTGCCGATCAACAGCCACTAGTTAGTTGTAAAATCATAACATTATATGTACACACACACATGTATATACACACACATGTCCACACATACGTTTCTAGTCGGTCCTCACTGTGCGCGAGTTCCCCCCCACCCTAAGCTTTATTTGTAACCGCGAAACGAAGTCTCCTGCTGCTCTTCGCTGACGTGCATGAGAGCCGGCACCTGCCGACGCCAGCGGGGAGCGGACAAGGCCTGCCCTCCACTCTGCCTTTTCGTGTCGGCCTCACGCTGCAAGCGAGTGTCCTTCTTGGAGTTGACTTAGTGCCATGGTTTTTGCACTTTTGCTGGTGACTTTGGTGGCTTAATTGGCCCCCAAGCCTAGTGCTGAAGTGCTGGGCCTTGGTCCCGAGCGCGAGGAGGCGGTGTGCGCTCTGCGGCCGCCGGGCGCTCCGCCGGTGCTCTGCCGGCTCTGGCCAGCGGCGGCGCTGTGCCGTGTGCCGCGAGTTCAGTGTTAACGAATCAACGGCGTGCGTTAGGTTAGATGTCCCCGCACACAGACGTGCATAGGATGAGGTGCGCACTGATGCGTTGATGAAAATATTTCTTTTTTCCCTGGAAGCAATAGTTAATGTTCACTAATTCAGTGTCCCGGCGACTTTACGGAACACTATAGAATCGACTGTGTATATAATAGAAAACGTCAGACTGCATTTCATATTGTGAGGAAAAGTCTTATTATCTGAAAATTTTTTTCAGAGATAGAGGTATATGTGTAAGTATATCTGTGTGATCTGGGTTGTTATGTGAAATGTATTTCTTACCCTTGATCATGGTAGAACTCTCAAAGTCAGTGATCTGTGATGGTTTTGGATGATAGCATTAAGTCGAAGTTTTCCAGGACTAAAGATTAAATTGAAACTAATCTATAAATCTAAAATTACATAAATCAGTTAACGAAAATGTACATTGCAAAGTTCTAAATAACTTTCTATAAATAATAGCTCCCTTTTCAAGAGATTTGACAAAATTATTAACTCTGTCAACAGTCCCCAATGCAGCTAAATCTGCTGAGGGCTTTCGGCAGCTCGGGCTAGCACATTTTGAAGCTCCTGGATGTGGGAGGCGTCGAGTCAGCTCAGGGTTTTACTGTGCATCTGCTCTGCTCCAGGCTAAAGGGACGTGTAATTCTGCTGGGAGGGGGAGCGAGGGAGGTCCTTTCCACTTGACCTTTCATGCATGAGCACAACCTGGGAAAATGCAATCAAGGAAAATAGAGTGAGCAGATGCTATGATCTCCTTAGAGAACCGTCTGCCTGATGTTCGTGATTGGCAAGGTCCAGGTGAGGCTGGTAGTGTTGGGAGCACATCAGAGGTTATGCATTTCAACACGTGGTGTCAGTGGAACTTAAATTATGCCAACATTCTCTGGATCTCATCCTTGAACTTCATGGTTCTTTATTATCTCCCCTTTACCGTCCAACACTAATACACATGAAAAGAGGCTTGCTGCGGACCACTGCAACAGAGAGCCCAATGTCTTCAGATCACCCTAGTAAAGGCTGAAAAATAACCTCTAAACTTGGCCCTGTCGATGTAATGAAAACAAATAGGACTTGAAATTCGTATTTGATCCGCTGCATCCTCTTGCGTCATCTAGACTTGCTTTATTTATAACATGTTTCAGCCCATCAGGAGAGCAATGCCAAAATATTAACAATGCAAGCTTTGGAGGGCTCGTTTTATTGCAATGCCAAAATATTAACAATGCAAGCTTTGGAGGGCTCGTTTTATTGCGTTACAGTGTATCATCTTTGGCTGCATCTTAAAAGTTCAGTCCTTATGTTCCTTCTTAGGTAGAAGATCCTTTGCCTGAAGGGGGTGTCAGGGCCACTCTCAGGGAGGAGGCGCAAAGGGATGCGGCCCCCAATTCTATCAGCCGGTTTATGGCCCTTCCTGCCGGGAGTCCTGCCCCTCCGCGGCTGCTGATTGGCTCCTGCTTCCCCTGGTCTCTGGGAAGATGGAACAGTCTCTCTAGTGCTGTTTTATCATTAGATTATGGCCTACAAAGTCCTTGCAGTCTCCATAAAACCAACTGAGCTTCCAGCTGGAAGGTTCCCAGTGATTTCCACAGACGTCCAATTGGGTCCCCCCAAGTTCTTTTGGGGGTTAAAACATGCTGAGTCATCACGGGCCCTGGGAAAGATGGCCCTTCCCAAGCAGGTGCCCCCAGTTCGGAAGGACTGTGGTGATGTTGAAACTCCCATTCTCGGCTCTTTCTGCCGGCCGCCCGCGTGCCAGATGGCTCAGATGTGTTGCCGCGTCACTGCTGTCCGTTGACTCAGCGAGACGGTGACCTGCGCTTCACCCCAAAGCCCTCGAGCCACAGGAAACCGCCAGGTGGGAGCGGCAGCAAACAAACCGGCCGCGGGCCTCCTGTTTACTGCGATCACCTGCTCACACGGAGGCGCCGCGCTTGCACGGAGGCGCCGCGCTTGCGCGGAGGAACGCCTTCTGCATCATAACATTTCTGACGATGTCTGGTAGCAAAAGTCGTGGTGAGGGCAACAGGGGTCACCTCGGGCGGACACAGTGGAAAAGGGCGGCAGCGAGAAGGGGTGGGGTGCATTTCTCTGAGCAGCCACTGGGCTTGGCGTACTGCGCCCGGGGTTACCAACTCAAAGATAGAAAGTGTGAAAAAGTAAAGTTGGTAAAGACAGGAGAGAAAGGGCGTGAGTAGGTCTGCCCGACCACTCAGAGACGGAGAATGAGGCACACTGGATTTTCGAGAATGTTCTGTTGTTGTGATTGTGGTTTGGCTTCTGACTTGTTTGTGCTTTTCAGGACCAAATGTTCGTCTCTGGCAGAATGCGGGATGAACTTTTCGCAGGTTCAGTTTCAGGCTGGCGCTCTCCTTTCCCCCCACCCCCGTGCAGCGCGGAGGGGCGTGCTGTTTTGGGTCTCCTGTTCCTTCGAGCATTTATCATGGGGTCAGAGTCGGAAGGGATGCTAGACTGCCGTTTAGAACGAATGCCTCTCTCTCTTCCTTTTTAACGAATGAGAGTGTTCATGCTGCAGGGCCCCATGAGGAGCACCCCAGGGCTGGAGCACCCCAGGACTGGGGGCGAGGTGGGGCCAGGGCTCTTTATTCAATCCGTTGCATCCGGCAACTTACTCAAGTTGAGGGCAGCAGGCGTGACTTAGTTGGCGAATACGTGCACATTTGAAGGCACAACTTGGTGTCAACGTCATGAAAGCCCAGTTTCTGTGTGATAATACGTTTGAAGTAAAAAAATAAAAGTTCTAGTGAAGATACTTGCACCAAGGGAGGGACAACCTAAAATGCAGTTGGATTTCATTTGCACGCTGGAGCGGACGTTCGTCTGTACGGGCAAGGACAGATGGACATGGCGACGACCGCCCATCCGTTTGTGTCCCGTGCGAGAAGGACTGGCTTCGCTCTCCTTGTCTGTGTTACCTGTGTGCCCCCGGGGCAGTGGGAGCAGAAGCAGGGCCTGCTCTCTCCAGACCTCCAAGGAGCAGCGCACCAGGGAAGCCCTACATTAGAACGGCGCTGTGGGTGACCAATATCCAAAACGTCCCGCGAGTGGGCATCGAGAAGCACGCGAGACAAGGGCACTGTGTTCTTCTGGTGCAGATGCCCGTACTTAAGAAACAGGAATCTCAGCAGCAAAGGGGGTATGCCCCTGCTGGGGACACTCCATATTGGAGTGCTCAGGACTGGGCTGTGGTCTGCCCTGGAAGTGGCTGGACTGGTCCACTTTTGCCTGTTTTGCAAGAGCCTCTCAGTCTCCTGACGCTGTGCTTTGTTACTGCAACCTGCCTGCCTGTGGCTGGTGAGGTGCCCTCGAGAAAACGCGCTGCAGCTCTGGTCGGCATTTCTGAGAGGCCTCTGTTGGCTCTGGGGGCCTCCGGTACACAGTGAGAACTCCCTCGGAGGCAAAGCCCCTCCCAAGTCCCAAGTCGGTCCCTGTCCAACCCCTCCCCACTGTCCCTGCCTCTCAGAGCTGCAAGCAGCGCCTGGAGTGCGTTGTGGTTGGTCACGGCTCTGCCACTCGAAGATGCCTCCCCCTCCTTTAAAAAACATCCACTTTCTGCATGTGTTTGATGTTCCAGTCCAAGCGCCATGTCATTTCTTATTTAGTCGTCAAGCATCATTGTCACTGGGGAGGGGAAGGTGAGTAAATCCAGGTCTCTGCTCTGGAGATGCTTTCTGTCTACGGCAGCAGGTTCAGCAACAGTCGGATGCACAGGCTTCTGGGAGGTAGCAAAGAGGGGCAGGAATATCCTGTGACTCTTCCAGGCTGTCCCAGGGCTCCACTCAGGGTTCTCAAAGTCACCGAGTCACTAAACGTGCCACACACACACCGTGTGGCCCCTAATCCTTGGCTCATTGTCTCCTTGAGTGGGAACTACAGCCTGCACTGTGGTAGGTGACACCAGACTGTTTTCTCCCTAAGTGAGTGCAAGGAGGAGTGACTTCGCCCAGGAAGTGTTGGGACTCTGGGTAATCCAGCCAAAGGCTCGGAGCTGGACCAACAGGTCAGGCCCAGAATCTGTGCACAGCAGGCTAAACCTACGCTGAAGCACCAAATAACGAAGGACAGGCATTCCGGTCTCCCGGGGGCAGCCATTCAGCAGAGTGGAGAATGGAGCAGACACCAGAAACAACACCCAGGGGCGGTGGGAAGGGGAGGGAGGGCTCCTCTCCAGAGCTGGAACAAGCAGTCCCATCCAAGCCAGCTGAACTCAGTTCCTGTGACAGCCCCGTGTTCCTAACGAGATGCCTGCTTCCCCTCCCTCACACCTTCCCCACTCCCTTGTTTGCTTCATTTTCAGCGAGCTAATTAGGTTTCTGTTTCATGCAACATTGGACTGACTACATGCTATTAATGCATCAAGATTTCCAGGAGAGCAGAGAATTCATGAGCTGCTGAGGGCACTGTCCCGATTGACTGTATTTCAATTAGCTGTCACGTGTTTACATCTTTCAAATGTGCCTGGGTAAATTAAACCATCATGAAGAGATAAGAGATAGTCTTTTTATCTGAAAAAGAAAATGACTTGGGCTAGTACAGCCAAGAGAAGGAATGGAATGAATCAATTGTTTGCATTATTTAACTAGTTGTCCTTGTTGATTTGTTTTGGTTTAAATGACCTAAAAGAGTGTTCTAAAGTGTCACGCAGGACTCAGCGGTCCCGCCTCCATGTAGGCATGAACGTCCACATCTCTGTAATTACCCAGCCGCAGCAGTAAATGGCGATATGTCTCCAGGACAGCTGGGAAAATGTTGAGTGCCAACTCTAAGAATATGGTATCCTAGTATAATAACAAGGCCAGATGTACAGGATGGTAGGAAAAACAAGAAATTGCTGATATTCTTGAAGAAAAGGAACAAGTTTTAACTGATTATCTTGGAATTCATGTTAAATATACATTCATCAATTATGCCAAACTTTTCTAATTATTCAAAGCTAAGAAATGTTTTTGGAGGTCTTCCAAAGACTTCTAAATTTTTACAAGCATGTATAAAAAAGAAATCTGTCTTTTCTGGTTTTAGGGAAACATAGACATACATGCTATGCTTAATTGCAGAAACTTCATATGTTTTAGGACATCTATCTCTTTCTCAATTATGTTCTTATGTTAATCGTTTATTATAGGTATGTCATTTATTTTAATCTATCTGTGAATCCTTTTAAGAAGGAATCAAAGACTTGAATAATGAAGAGAGGATATTTCTCTCCCTGTGGCTATACTGACAGACTTCTCGCCATCTGCATTTGGTGCGGTGAGAAGAGAACGCCCTCCCGCGTCGGGACACCAGGCTGCTCCAGGGAGCAGCTGACTTTTGTCTTTCCTTCCAGGTCCGAGACCTGTCCTGGGGTTTTCAAGCAGTGCAGAGTCTAAAATTTTGGGTGATTAAAAAAACTATGACTCTTTATTGTATGAGGATGTTAATGATTACAGACCTTTATTGAAAATATATGCTTTCATGATTAGTAACTAATATTTCGAGAAGTTATTTATATATCCCTGCTTACAGAGGAGGAAAACCAGGTCCAAGAAGGGTCTCAGAGCAGGGACTTTATATCTTATTCTTTTGCTTTCAGGTAGCCTATTGATTATGCGTACTCAGTGCACTGCCTGCCCTCGGGGGATTCACCTGGGAAGCTGTGGCACGAGACCTGAAGGAGACCCAAACGAGAAAGGTGCCGTGAGCCGAGCTGGCCTCCCTCCTTCCTCGGTCTTCCACCCTCTGTGGGCGGGCGCAGACAGCCCCGGTGAGATCCACTCCCTCAAACATCCATCACTTTTTAGCTTGAAGATTCTCCTCTCCACAAAGCTTGTTGGATTTCTCTCACCCTGTTTTGGAAAGGGAAACTGACGGCACATGGCGCTGCGGGAGCCGTCCACAGAGAAGGGCGTCGTTTGCAAGGGAGGGGCGCCACACACCCGCCCCGGCATTTCCTACGGCCCCAGTCACAGTCTGTCCACTGATTTTCGGATGCGCACCCAAGTTAAGGAAAGGAAGAAGGCTAACCATGTCTTAGCACTTTTGCAAAAACGACTCAAACTGCTAAGAGACAATTAGACATTTCGAATATCGGTGACAGTTTGATAGAATTATTGTTAATTGTTGTGGTTTGTATAATAATTTTTTGGCCATTTTTAAAGCATAATTATTATATAGACATTTATGCTGAAATGCTGGTGGATGAAACAGCGCAGTGCCTTCGATTTGCTTTGAAATAACCTGGAAGAGAGCAGGAGATAGGAATGTGGGTAAACAAGATCGACCACGAGCTGATAATCTTTGAAGCTCTGGCTTGTGTACATGGGAGTTCATTATTAATTCTGTCTACTTTTTTTAGCATTTAAAACTTTCTATAATAAGAAACTGAAAAAATTAAGTCAGAGTTTTATGATGCTCTCTACACAGTGCATGAGCCTTCTTCTCCCTGCTATTAAATTAGGTCTTGGACCAGTGCCTGTAGGGCTGAATAGAAAGAGGACCCAGGTCAGGGTCAGGACCAAGGCCAAGGTCAAGGTCAGGGTGCATTTGTGTGCTTTTTGTATAACTATATGTTTGGTCATATATGTACACAGGTCATTGATTCAGTGAAAAATTTGAAATACATGGTAAAGCTTATTAGTGTAGACACTTCTTGAAGTTTAATATATCAAATTACTCTGTGCCTCTTGTCCCTTTTATTAGTTATGTGGAAATGTATAATAGCACTTGAGATATAAAAATATTTTTAGTTCTCATATTTATTGTCTATTCCATCAGCAAATTTGAAGGTAAACATTACTTTTGCTTAACCGTTATAAAAGTTTTAAGAAAGATAGAATAACTTAAGAAAGATAGAATAACATGCACTGGATTTGTAGCACCGACAGAAAATAAGACCCTGTTAGTGATTATTTTTAGCTCTCAGTTTACCAGTCTTCTCGTTGTCTTAACATTCCCAGGAGTTTTAGTCACAATTTTTGTTTTTTAGTATAACAACATCAAATACTTTGAAACTTAGGCATCATGGAACAAGTTCAGATAATGAAGTGCCAACTGGATTTTGGCAGCATTCCTTGCATATTTGTCTTCAAGAGTCAAAAGTACTCGGAACGAAATTAGGCAGATAAAAGCAGTTGGGTTTCGCAGGAGCAGAAGCGCCGCGGCGGACTCAGCGCTGTGGAATTCTGGGCTCAGCCGCGGCAGCATCACCGCTGCCCGGCTGCTTGGTTCCAGCAGATCCGCTGGGTTGAGTTAACATCCGGAAATCCTCTGTTGCAAAGTAACTGAACATTTCTGCCTAAAGTCTACAATGTTTACTCACCACTCATGCGAATTCTTTGTGTGTTCTGAAACTATGATGCACGGCCTGTCATTGAATTACTTTCAATTAGCGTTCCCTCGTTGAGTTTTGCCAGGAAGCTTGCCCTATCTTCAGACCAACTAGCGTGGATTCGGAGGCATTCTGGACAGAGCGCTGTGCTCCTTTCTATGACAAGGCTATTAAAGTCTAAGTTTTAACAGGATTTTCTTTGTCTGCCTCTCTGATTTCACGGCTTTTAGTAAAAGGTGAATCTGTCTTACCACAGTCTCTCTGTTATGTTTTACTCCAAGGTCTAGCATTTTTTTAGATTTTAGTTGGAGCAACTTTCTATTATTTCTCCCAATTTCTTAGACACAACTGAGCAGAGCACATTTTGTAGCTCTTCATGTGGCCAGGGTGGGGGGTAGTTGACAGTGTATGTCAAGGAAGACTCACTAGAGCAGGCCCGAAGGTCGCCCCGCCCCGGAGGACCCCACAGGCTGGGGGGAGGAGCCCAGATGGAGGGCGGAGTCCAGAGCCCTTATCTTTCCAGATACAGTTGGTTCATTTTATTCTGTTTCTGCCTAGTTTACCCTGTCGACACCAAGATTGTCAAAGACTCCACAAGGATAGTCTCTTTTGATACCAGCAGGTAGCAATGTGTAAGCAAGCAGGGAGCAAACACAAACCAAAGACTATTCCTGCTTGCTGGTAACCATTAGGTGCTCCTGACGATGTTAAACCGGTTCTGTACTGTGGTAACCTATGCTGTTGCTCGAGGAGCCGGTCACTTTGCTGGTGACAGCATTGCAAAGTCATGGACAAATGCCACTCCTGTGCCCTTTCCCGAATCCAGATGAGTGGTTTCGAAACTGGGGAGTGTCTGCCATCTTCCATCAAAGAGCCGAAGGGAAAAGGGCAAGCACAGCAATAGTGACACACCGTGGTCACGTGTTCTTGTCTAGCCACTGAGGAGCACGTAATGACAACAGAGGTGTCCATTCTTGCTTGTCACACCATGAGGCAAAGGTACAATAATGGTCGGAGTTCTAATGGCAAAGCCTACACTGGTAAGTAAATTTCTCGGCAAGCGTTAACCCTTCCAGATGCACAGAAGGGGAAAAAAGCAAGAACAGAACATTTCCAAATGGGCCCAGGGTCATGTGGACAACTGCTTCTGACTTGAATTGTCCTCCAGTTGCCCTTTAACAGACAGAACCCCTCGTTCGGGCGTCATTGGGACAAGCCAACACTGACGGCTCTTCTGCAGCGTGGGTCCAGGGGACAGAGTGACCGGTATCCATTCGAGGCGAGGTTGCTGTTCAAAGTCAGACCCACCACGACAGGCGCCCCGGGGAGGCAGCAGGAGGAAGCGAAATCCAAGAACCGTCCTCTTCCCTCCCAAAGTCGGCCTCTGAGAATTAGCTGGATCTTTTTGACTTGAAGGGATCAATAAATTTCAGAGAATGCCTAACTCTCTGTTGAATAGCTCATTTGCTGAATGATAAAGTTGGTTCAGAAAAACCTGGGGTTTCCATTTATACAGCTTTCATGCAAATGAAGAGGAAAAAACAAGAGTCAGCTCCATCCTAGGTGTCCAAACACATAAGTCCTCCACGGGAGTCCGCGGCAGTCACCATGGAAAATAAAAAACAAAAACCACTGTTTGCACAATTCTTGACCAAGTGTTGAAAAGTATGATATGAAATGCTTATTAAATACCTTACAGACACATATTAACATTCTCATTAATATTAACCATCTTGGTTCAATAAACTTGTGCCATGAAGAAACACGACATCTGTGGAGCATTTAAGCTCAGTAATTGGGTCGCAAAAATACTAAACAAAGACCGAAACTCACTTGGAAATGTTTACTTTTATTTAAAAACAGAATTCTCCAGTGCCTCTCTGCTTTCTGATTTCATCCAGGACAAGAATGAAAATACTGAAATGTGGCAGGATTTCTAAGAGAATGAAAGCCAAGAAACACTGAAAACACAGTCTTGAGATTTCCGGTTTAATTTCCAGGACAAAGGGATTCATTGTCGGTTTATATCCTCTCTGCTGCAGAGATACCCGGGCCCACAAGCGCCGATGCCCTCTGCGGGGTTGCCAGTGCCCTGGCTCTGCTCCGGCGGGCACTGTTCTCCACGGGGTCGTGCACGGCGGGGAGGCCACCTCTCTTCACCACATGGGTTCCTCGTCACTCCCAAAGGGAGAAGTGGAACATAGTTGGGATTTTTCCTCTATACTTTCACATTAGTTTATTCTCAGGGCGCCCCTCATTTGTGTTTTGAGCCACATGGTGGGTAAAGTAAGATGGAAGAAGCGTTTAACTACTTTTTCTCCCCAAAGAGCAATATCACATTTTTGTTAGTAGAGAGCTTTGTTTTGTTTAGTTTTGCCTTGACACGCGGCTTCTGTTAAAATCAGTCTTTCCCTTTGCATTGAAGTACTCAGTTCAAGGGCTTGAAGACAAACACCAAAGTACAACTTTTTCGTGCTCTGAGATCAGCTGCAGCTCCTGACCAGTCTTTCTGTGGCGCCATTCGACTCATTAGCTCACCTACGACAGGTGGCGCAGAAGAAGGCATCCATTCTGTGAGTCGGCGGCCAAGTGCATCCACACCCCGGGCGCCACTTGGCACTATTTTCCATAAATGCTCTTTCCTTTGCTTCTACCCTCACTTTGTTCTTCCGCTTGAAGGTGGCACTAAGCTGGGAAAGGCACACGTTTGCTCCTAGACAGCGCTCTCTGATCGCCTCGGCATGCACACTTAGGAAATAAGAAAGCACGGGGTGTGCGGAGGGACGTGGAGGCCCTTCAGCAAGGTGACAGGAGGACACTGGCTCTGTCCTGACTTGTGCTGGGCCAGAGCACATTGAACTGATGTCACTGTTCGTTTCTTTGTTGCTGGAATTTGTGCCTGCCTATGTTCTGGCATATCCTGTGTCTTTCGATTCTTTGCTGTGTCTCTCACATCCATTTCTTCCGCACGCTCTTAGCCTCCACTCTACATCAGCTCTTAGCATCCTGTACTTGACAAATCAGCCTCCGCATTCTCCCTGGAAAAATGGTTCACTAGCGGCAAATCCAGGTGACTGTCCGTGAGAGCAGCAGGATGACGCTGGGGACGAGCTGACCTGAGAGGGTGGGCACAGCGGTTAAAGCCCTCTGTGGGCTCCGCTTGCCAGACACTGGACTCCTGCCTCAGACCGCCGTGCGGAGTTGCTCCACAATCATTCTTTTTTCACTACCTGCGCCACCGTCTCCGGCCAGTTTTCCCTAGTGACTCAGCCACCAAACTGGGAGCTCCTGGCTTTATCCCAGTCTGGCCTGTAGGAACGACTGTCTTCTCGCGTCCCATGTGACCTCTATCCCTGGTTTTTGCTCGCCATTTATACTTTCCAGTCCCCTTCTGTCCTGCATCTACTTCAAACCACCAGAACTTGACAACACGGGACTTCAGTTTTCCATGACAATTAACCATGAGGCTCATTGTGATACCCAGGTCTCCGCCACCAAGGAAATCACTCTAGTGATTTGTCTTCTTTGTACTATGTGTGCTCTCTGCTCCGAGACACTTGCCAATGACAGCTTTATAAATGCACACTGGTCTCTGTTGGAGGGGAAGGTGAATGGGTTATTTTTCATCTGATGAATTATTAGAATCAGTGGGGAGGGTTCTAGAGCCATTGAAGACTCCCCGGTTGCATGATATTTTCCAGCACCCTAGTCTTTCATGTTCTGGTGCAATTCTTTTTAAAGAGATAAAGTCGGCTCAGACCACGCCAAGACTATACTGTCCCCCACTGTCCCCCACTCCCTGACTCCCCCTTTGTTCTCGTGTTTCTTGACCCCTGAAGGAAGCATGGTAAGCATCGTGAACTTCGACTCTTTGTGTAGCCATTTCCTTCTCTGTGCTTTCTCTGAAAAAGAACATGTTATGTTATGCTCTCAGTTTCACACTAATCTTCACTTTCCCTTCGGGTACCTTTGATACTGACCGCTGTAGACATGTCAGCCCTTTAGATACACATTGCCGAAGTCACTTGCTTTTGACTTTGCCCTCTTCCGGACTGGCCCCTCATCTCTTACTCATCTCGCAGTTTGGACCCATCTGCTATTCTTGGATGTATCTGCTAATCTTGCTTTCCTGAGCTCTGGTAGCCTTCATGGTTGAAACTCTTTCCTTTGGCTCCTTGCAACTTCAGGCACTTGCCCTGTCCCCAGCCCCTGAGACCGTAAAACTCGAGATGGTTTACTTTTCTGGCTCCGAGAATTTTGATCCTTCTGTAAGGCTCCTCTGATGTGAAATGCTGATTATTGTTTATTTCCCTTTTCCAATGTATACTTCACCCTTGTCTGTCCAGCTCTGTTTCCCCAGAGCCTGAATTCCAACCCAGCTCTCTCGCCTCTGGTTTTCATTTGGACTCAGCCACCTAGAGATGAGTGGACAGAAGACAAAGGCAGGTGGAGTTTCTTCCCCCTGCTTGTCCTTACCTGGTGTGGGCAATGGTGGCCTTCCTTTCTCTGCAGTCACAACTGTGTGAGTTGGGTGGCCCTCCTCTTCTGGCTCAGGCTCTCACTGAGCAACACGACCCTCTTTTTGTGTCTTGAGTATGGAGGAGATAGAATCTTTCCACTGTAGCTAGTCTTTGCCTGCTTCACCACCCCTCATGGGCAGCCTGAACCTGGCCTGCAGTTCTGTAAATAGTTCCATCATTAAACTTTCTTCAATTAGCCCTTTGATTGTACCATCAGTTCCTTGCAGAATCCCTGACCGATACGTGAGGGTTAAGAAGGTACAAAGCATGTGTAACTGGTGGGAACCGGTCTTGAAGAATGTGGCTGCCCTCTGGGGGACAGTGATGTGAAACTCCCAGCATAGGCCTCTGAGTCACGGGTGCATACATATGCGGCAGATAGAAGAAAAACAAGTATTGTGAGGAGGGACTACTTGCGGAATATAGAGAGTTAGTATTTTCTCTCCAAGGGGATGAATTATGATGTGTACTCTCAGTCTTCTGCTGAGTACTTTATAGAACAGACACAGAAACAGGTGATGGAATAGGCCCAGGGAAGGTCAGAGCAGAGTTATCTGTGTATACATCAGCCAGTCCACCCAGGGAACACTTGGACTGCTTTCCTCCATTGGGACAATGAATTAAGTGTAAAACCACATAACTTGGGGAGGGGCAGAAGAAGAGCAGCAAGCAGAGCTCCATCAGAACCTCCAGTGAAGACCAGGGAGGAGCCTTTCTGCTGACTAGAATATGGAGGGAACACAGAGTCACTGCTGGTGGCACTTATAGATTTTGGTGACTCTGCTTCATACACTGAGCAGGAAGGCATGCCCATGAGTAGCATCTGGTAGAGAAGAAGGACAGAGAATGCAGGGACACTCTGCAAGACCAGTGTACCCAGTAAGACACTAAGTCATCGGCTGTGTGGATGCTCTCCCAAGGAGCCTCATAGGCGGGCCACCACATTGTTGCTTAAGCCACTGGGACATGACCCCAACAAATCTCTGTACCTTTAAAGCCCACTGGATTGCAGGAAACTTGGGGTATTCAATCACTGCGTGCAGACTTTGGTATTTTTGGTCAAAAACACTGAGGTACGCAGCCAAATTTAAGTGGCGAGGTTAGGAATTATCTGGTAAGTTATTCTGTGCCAGCAGCTAAATGGGATGACTCTGGACACAAGTTGATTTTTTTTGGCCTATTCAGCCAGTCCGACTTGGCTCTCGACGGCAGCCCGGAGCTAAGAGGCCGCGGGCTTTCAGACAAGGATGATCACCAGCAGGGTGGAATGGAGTCGCGCTCCGGGAGATCGTGAAGTCCCTTGTGCTTCAGCTGGGATTAAAAATGAAGAGTGAAGAACATTATACATTTAACTTTTCTTTCTTTTCGACACTGATTAAACACCAATTGAAAATAGAAGTTCAGTGTTCTAAAATTTTAGGTCATCAGGAAAAGAGAATAACGATAAACGGGCATCTTTTGACCCACGCCGGTTGAAACTGTTGATTACATATATACACCCACTTCGCTGGAGTTCTGTTTCGTGGCCATTGCCCAGGGCCGATTTCAGGCACTTCCCTCCGTTTTCGCCCTGAGTTAAATCTCGGCCCTTTCTGTCTCTCCACTTCTATCTCACTCAGTAAAGAACCACACAACCAGGCTCACAGTGAACAAAGCTATTATTTAATGGAATCATTCCACTGTGAAACCAAGTTATTTTAATTGGCTTAAAATAATATTAAATGCTGAAAGCCAAGTACATGACCTCTGGCCCCGCTGGTGTTTGAGATATCATACTCTTCATACTTTCTGGTGGGAGTCTCAGGCCCGTCTCTGAAGAAGGGCCAAGTATAAATAAATTCATAGTGCTTAGATCCGGGTCTTGCCAATGTACATTATGTCTCACATAAGCCCTTATTATACCACTTCCTTCTTTGGGTTTTACAAAGTTTTTGTTTGTTGACATTCGGGGTGTGTCTAGAAAGTGTATTTTTGATTTATCCTACTCACCTAGGCAGAGTGCCCTGGACTTTAGGGATCTGGTTTATACTTCATGGTTTATTTTTTTGTGGTTGTATATTTCCTACATTTTGTTCATGTGCCCTTGGACTTCTTAGGAAAAGCTTGACAGCTCATTTTTATAAATCAATAAATAAGTAAGTAATACATCAAGGATCAAAGGCCACAGCAGCAGCACCACAGGGAGATTTATATTGTCCTAGGCACTTATGTGCTTATAATGATGATGTCCTTGGACCCAAGGCCCAACGCATTTTTCATTGGAACTATTAGATTCCATACAAGATCAACAATTACAAACACTCTAGTGAAGATAATTAAAATTCAACAGGCTTCTTTTACAGGCTTCAGAGGTTAGTATTCTCATGTCTTCCTCTTTGGCCTGACTTCTATCTGCATTTCAGAATTCCCTTGTTTGACTTCCAAAAGCTACTCTGTTAATACCTCCCAAACCCAAAGGCATAACTGAGGGAGAATGGAACTTAGAATTCTTGAATCCTTAAGGAGCCTCCCTGCCCCCAGGAGCCAGGTCCAGCGTAGGAATTCCACCAGGGCGCAAGCATGTCCATCAGTCTGCGTGCCCCAGGTCAGGCTGGGAAACATCCCTCCCAAGAGGGGAAAGAGAGGATTTCACTTCTTGTAAACCCCACCAGGTTTCCTCTGGGAATGAACAGAGCTTGAGAGGGGCCTGCTGAGGAGCCGTAATCTAGAGCGTCCCCGGCGCGTGTGGCTAGCCCTCTGGCGGGGCTAGCTGGGGGCCTGGTGCGGAGGACTCACGCGTTGTTCATGGAATCCACGAACGAATAAACACAACTTCTAGGAGCAGGTAGAAAAACCAGTAATTTAGTGGGTAGTCTTAAATCTATAACTATTCATCTACATTCCAAAGCAACAAAAGGACACTTTATGAATAAAGGAAAAGAAAATACAGGCAAGTGGGGGAAAGGAGAGGAAAAGGGGAAGAGAGGAAGAGCAGGATTATAGCATTTTATTCTGATAATGTGATTGAGTGCTCCTTCGGCATGCTGGTATGGTTAGTTTGGTCTGTTACGTTGTCTTCTTGTGGCCTTTTCTTCCTGTTTTTCTGGTAAATAGTGCTGGGCAGACTTAAGTAAAATTGCGGTAGTTGAATTGTTTTCTGAAAGCATTTTCATAACCCTCCCTTTCATCATTTTATTCCCAAGTAATTACGAGAATAATAGCCACAGCAGCGAAAAATGGCTCATGTGTTTTGAAGCCTTGCTCTAGGCCAGGCCTGGGCCCATGAAAACTCGGGACTGTGGAGGAGACACAAGGTTTCTCCTGTTCTACAGAGGAGAGAGTGGGGGCCGGAAGGGGTGGGCTCCTTTGCCCGAGGTCACACGGCATGCCTGTGGCACATCAACCCAGCCGCCTTCCCCCGCACCCCCTCCCTGGGCGCCCAGTGTCTGCGGTGGGTGCCCCCGTTCCAGGCTTGTGCTGGCTGCGAAGCCTCCGCGACCTGCGGAGCATCCGGCTGGCCTCTCCTACCCCCGATCCCTCAGAACTCACCTGTCTGGTGTCCTGAGAGCCCTGCTCTGAGAAATGGGCCCTTGCTGAGGGATGAAGCGCCGACGTTGAGTTCATCTGTTCTCATTCCCAGCGACTCCGTCTGGAAGGTTGACAGAGGCTCCCCGGAGCGGTGTGCTTCGCCCAGAGGAGTGACTGCGGCATGGAGGAACCTGGACCGGAGTCAGATCCCTGGGGAGGGGCCGAGGCTTGTCCCAGCCCACCTCGCAGTGCCCCTCACGTCACATTCGAAGTGCAGGCGCCTTTTCGGCTTATGCTCTGGGGAGATGTGATGCTGGGCAGAGCGTTGCATGTCCCTTCACTGTTTGTAAGTGATTCTAATTAGGTTCCTTCACAGGTAGGAACTCACAGCCCCTTCTGGCTGTGGGAGCGCTGGGGCTGTTCTGGCCTGTGTCCTTTGGGGTCTCGTGGGATAGACGGCAGTTTGACACTGGTGAGGGGACTCCAGGCTCTTCGCGACTGGCCTCCAGGCACACAAGCTTCTCTGTGGGTGGGTGTGTTCTCCCTCAATGCAAAGTTCTCCCTCGACTGGTGTTATTTGTTATGTGTGTGATGGAGAAAAAGAGAAAGCAGGAGAGCAGAGAGAGCGAGGGAGGGAGGGGGAATCTCTCTATCTGTCTATTTATGGATCAGAATAGGCCTAGACTTAATTTGGAATTGAGTTGACGTCTGCACCTTTCTATGAGATACATTGGAAATGAAAATTTCAGCCTTCCGTTAACCCATTTCACCTCTAACTCTACACGCAATCCAATCATCATGATGGCAAGTTCAGAAAACGCTGAAGGCGGGAAGAATGGCGGTCTTCCAGCCAGGAGACCGAGGTTCTTGGGTTCACCTGCTCCATCCTGGCTGCGGGAACGCGGGTGAATTCTGTCACATCTCTGCTGCCCCAGCATGGGTCCCTCTCAGTTTGGACATGCTATGACTCTGTGACTCGGTGACTGAAATTGTTGCCACTCATAACCCTTTTGTTTAAGGGCCCTCAGAGGTCTTCGTCTGTGTTATCTCAGGCACAGTCCCGCAGAGTGTCCTTCTGCCTTGTCTGCAAGGAGCTCTGGACTGTGAGTTGTCCTCAGAGTTGTCCTGATGTGCCACATGGGGGCTGGGCTTCCCTGTCCCTGGGTGAGGGCCACCTTCCGTCCCCTGCTCCCTTTCTGCCTGGTCCCCCAAAGCACTGATGTCTCCCAGGCTGGCATGCCACCAGACTCCAGCAGCCCAAGGACGACTCTCCTGAAAACAGTGGGCACCCGCTGTCAGAGGTAAATGCCCGACCAAAGGGGCATGGCACGTAAACATGGTGGAAAGGGGTCAGCGGAAATGTAGGGGGCACCGTTCTGCTTCATGCTCCGCATGCTCTGCACACAGCTCAGTGGGGGCAGGGCACGCATAAGTTCCCATCAACGTTAATTTTACATGGAGAAAAGATAGTCATTAAGATTAGAAAGCAGCCATTCTCTTCCGAGGACTGGCCGGTGAGGCCAGATGCCATTGTCAGACCAAACCAATTCTCCTGCTCGACTTTGATTGCTGGCCGCTTTCAGCAGCTGCAGGAGAGACACCAGGGACATCTGCTCCAATGCAGCCCTGTGTCGCGCCTGTGTAGGTCCAGGTGACATTTTCACAGGAGACAGAGTTGGCCCCAGGGTGGAGTCGCCTGGGTGTTCAGGGTGTCTGGAATCTCATCGGTGAGAATGTCATCATGTGACAGTCCAGACAAACCGACATGGAACGGACCAGGGGGCCGGCTGCCTGTTCCCACACTCCTAAAGGCAAAGAGCTTTACGTTCAAGCTTTAGGCAAAGGTTTTATTCTCTCCTCAGACATACTTCTTTCTTTTTAGTGCATCGCTCATTAAAAACACCTCCAAACTTAAAACGCATTCCTTATGAATCAATTTTTTATGGGACAGAAGTAAAGATACTTGTGCCCATAAAAAATGCCATGTGTTTATAAAGTCGCTCCCCGGCCCTAAACCGGGCGGAGGCAGGGACGCTGGCGAGCAGCTTCGGAGGCAGGAACGAGGGGGGATAACGAGACCGGGGGCGGGGGGACTGGAGTTTAACATGGGGCTCAGCAAATGCCGGGAGGAGGCGCCGAAACGAGGAACAGTTAAAAATAGCGACTCGCATGGCTTTCACTCCAGTAAAACACGAAGTGATGCAATTAGCGCTTCGGCGTTGGAGGGGCGTGTTGCTGAGAAGGAATCCGGAAAAGGCGGACAGATTTCTGTCTGCAAATTGAAATTCGTAGGACCAACAATCCCTCTGCCCGGAGAGCTCTCTCTGCTGTTGTTTCTTCTCCTGCTCGTTGACAAAATGACTTCCTTTCTTTTCCACGTTCTGAGATGTGAACCAATCTGTTATAAAAGCCTTGGTTTTCAGTTTTCTGAAAACATTCCACAAGGTGTACAGTAAAACGTATTCAAGTTTTAGAAAATCCTCTTAACTCCCATGAAACCGTGGTTCCCTCTGCGTGGACCCTGGAGACACCCTCAGCTGTTGACCGGAGTCGGCTCATCCGGCCGGTGGGTGGAATTCCGGGCCACATGGCAAGTGTGGGGCTCTCTGCATGGCCCGTTTACTTCTTCCTCATCACTAGTTATACTTTTCATGACCCTGTGTGTTAGATCCTAGAACAGTAACATGCAATGTCTCTGTGGTGAGTGCGTATTCCTTGGGAAGTTGTGGGAAGTGTTTCAGGACAGCCCAGCTATGTCTGTCTTGCTGGAAGTTTCTCCTGAAACTGGTGTTCATGTAAGTAGAGCCTGGACACTTCTAGAAACCCTGTTGTTTCTAGGAAAATCATGTGTTCTCCAGTGCTGGCTGAATGCACAGAAGGATACAATAGCATGAAAATGAGGTTCCTGCGTTATGTCCACAAAATGACATCTTCACCTTGGAATTCTGGGACGATGAGAAATCTTTTACTTCTCAGTAAAGTTCCCTCTAACAAATGTCTTTCCCACTCTACTCTTCGTTGTTTACATTTTCAAAATTCTAACAATCAACTCAGCTCCTAATAGATGTGTGCTCTTAACTGGGTTTGTTTTCCACTTTTTCTCCAGGTTTCCTTGAAATTGACGGCATGTGGGATTAACAGTCAACTTCGCACTTAGGAAGCATGGTTGACAACACACTTCTTTCTAAGAGCGTTGAAAATCCCCCCACGTCGCCCAGTGTGTTGCAAGGCTGTATTTTACTTTGTGGAGAGACCGCTACCAGAGTTTGTCGGTAGCTTCGGTCTTCGTTTGTGTCCAGGGAGAGTTCCCCCACTGCGCTGGGTGCCCACTTCCCAGAGCCACCTGCGTGCCGGTTCCAGAGCCCCGGCCTGGGCTCCCAAGCCAACCGGCGGATTTGAAGTCTAGCACGCGGGCTCTGAAACCTGTTTTCACACTCCCAAGGTAACTCTTGTGCGGAGCCGAGACCCACCGGCCTCACGTGTGGGGTGTACTCCGGGCAAAACGGCGGTAGATTCTGTCTTCCGTGGCATGGCTGCTGCTCTGTGCCCCCCACTCTGTGCCCCCCAATGCCGACAGCACCGGAACACGTACTTCACAATGAATTTAGACAAAGGATCCCATTCCGTTCCAGTGTTTTAACACAGGATGCCGAGGTTCCCGAGGGGAGCCTGAACCCAACTGGCCCTCCCTCTAATGCGCACTTCTCACTTCCCTAACCAAGGAGGGACTCAGGGCAGGGGCCTCCCATCATGAAGGCACCCTGCAGCCACGTTTGCCACTCACAAGGTGGCCCTTCCAATACCACGTGGCTTGGGGGCTCTGGAACCAGGGGTCTGGACACACCCAAGGTAAAGCTAATGGGGGCCTCTCGTTTCCCACTGTTCCTGCAACAGTTTTTAATGAGGGAAAATTCCTTCCCTGCCCTCGGTGGAAACTTGTGCAGTTCCATGACATTGTGGTCCTTGGAAGTAAAAAAATGCAGTCTCAGTGGAGTCGTTTCCAGTGTCCAGTTCCAGGTCAAAATCAAAACTTTGAACTTGATGTAAAGCTGAGACTTCACTCTGGGCTGCGTGCTCACCACGGCCTTGCTCCCTCCCTAGGCTTAGTCGCTGATGTTTCTTATCCTGCCAGGAATGAGCTGGGGGGCTGGATGGGGAAGGGAGCGAGGAGAGTTCTTATTCGGTGGGTGCAGCCTCAGGATGGTTTGGCATCAGAACAACAGATGCTTCTGCCAGTCCTTCAGAAGCTGCTCCGGGGCCCCTGTGACATCCCGGCCGGGGGCGGAGGGCTCCGGTCTCTGAGCTGGCCGACCCCTCCGTGGCCCATGGTTTTGTCCCTTTCTCCCTCCTCTTCCCCTCACTCCATGTTTTTCTCTTTCACTCTTTTTCCTTTGTTCTCTCACTCCACACAGATTTGCTCACCCCAAAGTGATACCCCAAAGTCAGTATTTTAAATGACTTCAATGAAAATCCATTTTCCCTTTCTTTTGTGTCAACACACACGCCTCTCTCCCCTGCCAAATCCTGGAACACAGGCGGGGTGTAGGACACCACAGCCTGTCCCTTGCCCTGAGCTAGCTGGCCGGTGTTTCTGCTGCCTGTCACTGTAGCCACAGTGCAGGCCACGGCTTAGAACATGATTTCCCGTGGTTCTTCAAGCCAATCGGGTAGTTTCTCTGAGTGTTTGCCCGGCTTACCCATGAGCCGCACTCCCCTGGACAGTCGGCTCGGCTGGGGGACCCGACGTGGCCGCGTTCATGCGTCTAACAGTTGGTGTGGTGCTGTCGGAGTGTGTCTCTTCACCGGGCGCACCCCCAGTGCCGCGCATCTCCTGCGGGGGAGACTCACCGCCCCGTGTCCTGAGAGACAGCGCTAGAAGTTGGTGGCAAGGCCTCTCAGGGCTGAGGCATGTCACTCTTGTCACACTTCATGGGTGGAAGCAGACTCCATGTCTGGATGGAGAAAGTGACAGAATCCCAAGGAGAGAGAACCTAAATGTCACTCAGAGAGGACTTTGTGGTCATATTTCGCAATCTACCACACCAGCTTTTTAGACTTTTCCAGATTTCATGCAAACACCAGTCCCCGTCGAAGACACACCGAGGCCTCTGAGGGTCTCCATTGAAGAACGCTCCTCATCCCGGCTCGAGGGCGGGCAAGCCCCTAAGTCCTGAAATCCACGTCCTTGTACACCATCCATGTGGGTGAGGTGTTTCAGAGTCAGGTCGCCTGTCTGTGGGTGACTTGTGCAGTTCTGTATGTGCTCTCGTGCCTCCTTTGAAATGCAATATATATTTGTATTTTGATATCTTCACCCAAACTTACACATTTTCTTAGACTTACTAGAAACAGATTTCCAAAGGGAGCCTCTACCTTCTGAGTAAGAAGTAACTGCTCGGGCAGCTTTGCAGTCACACGGGCCAGGGTGTAGCTCCTCCCCTGTCTGAGCTGCACCTGTCACCTCCGCCGTGGGGCTGACGTGACACGCCATCCAGGAGGCATAAGCCCTTTCTGGCAGAGAGTGTCAGAGAGCCCCGTGACCCGGGTCTGGCTCACTGAGTGTACGGTGAAGGCAGCGTGGGCTGCCAGCGGAGTTCTAGCTGCAGCCTCTTCCTCTTTCCTCCAGTCAGGCAGCCGTCTTATGACCAAGAGGTGACAAGCTGAGAACGAAGGGCCAATTCGCTGAAAATAGGGGAGTATGAGATTGGGGGAAGATCCTGGCCGAGTTGCTGAATGAACCTGTCAATGCCACTTCCAGGTTCTCATTATGTGACAGACATAAATGTCTCTGTTATTTTGTTACGGATGGTTGAGAATTTTCCTTGCAGCCCAAAGCATCCTAATCAACACAGTGGCTATTACATGGATGCAGAGCAGGGGTTAGTACCCAGCTTTCTCAGATGAAATTAAAAAACCAAAACAAGCCCTGGCCGGTGTGGCTCAGTGGACTGAGCACTGGCCTGAGAACCAAAGGGTTGCTGGTTTGATTCCCAGGCAAGGCACATGCCTGGGTTTCGGGCCAGGTCCCCAGTTGGGGGTGCATGGGAGGCTACCACACTTTGAAGTTTCTCTCCTTCTCTTTCCTCCTCCTTTCCCCTTTCTCTAATAATAAATAAATAAAATCTTAAAAAAAAAAACAAGTTAGAGAAAGTTAAGAAAATTGACTGAGCCAGGCCGTTATTAGCAGATAGGAGACTAGATTTGACCTCTGCTTTCCAGGACAGAGCTCCAATCAGAAGCATTTAGTGAGCGAGTCCCTGGAGGGTGAGGTCCCCATCTCTGGCCCCGACTATGGGGAGGCAGTCTGATGTGAGGAAACAGGCGGTCAAGTGAGAAGAACACAGGTGTTGGGTCCACGGACGGCCCGTCTCTGCCCCCGTATCGCCGTGTGATTTGGGGCGTGGCCTCCTCTGAGCCAAGTTTCCGCAGCCGTCAAGTGTCAAGTGCTCGTGCCGACCTAGCAGGGCTGTGGTACGGATTAGATGCAGAATGAACTAAGATAAAGTCTACAAATCCCATCTCCAGACTGTGTCCAAATGAGGCTTTGAAGATGTCAGCCAAGCGGTTGAGTCGAGATTGGCTCCCCAAAAGCTGGTGAAGGAGGACAAGTCCTCTGGGAGGCAGTGTGTCTGCTTCGGAGCGAGAAGACCAAACCAAACCCCTCTGGGAAATCTTTGTCCCCGGAGCGAACCCAGGGCCCCAGCAGCAGCGAGAGTGGCGGGAGGGGATGAGTCTGCAGGAGAGCCCTGTGACCCCAGCTGGCCTCTTTCTGCTGCCGAGCCCTGTGTGTGAGGGGGTGTCCGCATCGTGCACGCACGCGCGCGCGCGCGCGCGCGCGTGTGTGTGTGTGTGTGTGTATGTGTGTGTAGAATGCTGGCAAGGCAGGTGTGCAGTACTTCGGTGTGCACAGGATGCTTCACACACACAAGCTCAGCAAGCCTCCTCCTGCCACCGATTTGATGTCAGAGACCCTTCCCATCCATCCCCCCGTGCCGGGCAGGGAACCTTGTGGGGAGAATCTTTCCTGGGAAGTAGCATGTGTTCTGGTAACCCAGAGGGTTGAAATAGCCCCTCCTCATCCCCTACCCTGGAGGACAGAGCTGGTCTACGTGGGAGGGAACAGGCCATCCTGCAGAGAACTGACCCAGGGCATTGGGGTGGGGCCTTGGGTGGCCAGGATGAGTGGGACCCTGGGTAAGATGGGGCTCCTTGGAAACAGCCTTTGGGATAGAGCTTGCCCCGTGGTGTTGTCAGGAAAGCTGCCGGCACAGGAGCGATGACAGCAGGGTGGCGGGAGAGAGGAGACAAGTCCCGGCACTGCGGCGTCAGGCAGAGCTCTGCAGCCGAGGCGCCTCGGGGAGCCAGGCCTTGCTTGAATGAGCCTCAGGTGCAGCCCGTCCAAGGGCGGGCTGCAGCCTCGGGCACGCAGCTTCCGCTGGCCGCGTGCAGTTCTCTAAGCGGAACAGCACTCCAAGCCCCTGGTAGCCAACGCTGCCGGCAGCCAGAATGATGGATGAGTTAGTCTCACAGGAAGCTCGAGATGGCGCATCTCAGTGTCCACTACAAACACAGCTCTTGTCTCCCGCTGGGCAATGTGCCTCAGTACGAGGGCTTCGTCGCTGCTCCCGGCCCGTCTGCCGTAAGGCATACAAGTCTGGTTGTAGCTGTCATTAAAAAAAGGTTCCCCCAGCGCTTTGGTGTTTAAGTCCCTGTACACATGGCCTGCCTGTCAGTCAGTCAGTAGTGTCACTGCTGTTTCAGGAAGGGGTTCTGCCCCGGCCCTGGTTCTGGGGTGCCCTGCCCCCCCCAGCCACCCCCACCCCCAGCCGGAGAGGGAAGCAAGAACAACTCTGCACCATGAGTTGTGTCCGTGATCAGAGGCGTTGTCCACAGGCGCAGTCCGTAGACATCGGTGAAATACCGGGGGGACAGCCACCTCGCCCCGACTGTGGCTGAGGAAAACAGCCCTCCTTCTCGGGGACACTGCCCTTTACTGAAGTCCAGAACCTCGACCCGTCAGCACTCTTGAGGCTGACTTGCAAAACGGCCAAGATTTGATTGCATGAACCTAAAAAGGTGTGTATTAAAAGTCTCAAGTCAAATTCTTTCCTCTCTTTCAACTGTTAAGATAATAATTGATAAGTGCAACGTATAACGCAGTTGGTCCCTACAGTTGATGTTAATGTTATTTTGACACTAGGATCTGGCATAAACACTGAATGAGTGACTACTGTGTGCCCTCTGTGAAACACTTCCTGTGTATTTTTTCTTTTAATCCAAGCATCAGCTTTATCAGTGAGACGCAATTATGCTCCTACGCCACACAGGATGATGGTGGAGTGTAGACAGGAGGTGATTTGCTCAAGGCCACGCAGTGAGTTTGTGGCAGAATCGTTTGCACCGGGTCGGGGCCGGGGGGAGCTGGACGTCAGAGCTTCGTACACCACACTGATGACCACCCAGCTCTGCCCCCTGAGAGGCAGGACGTGAGTAAGTGTCCTGAGATTGAGAAAATAGAATATTACTTCAGCAAAATTAAAAACGTAAGGAAATTAAAAATCAGGACATAAACTTAAGGGTCTTTTCTTAACTGCACAGGATCAGCATTTGAAGTCCATTCCTTCCGCAGCCTACCTCGTGGCTGCAGCATGATTTTATACCTTGGGTGCAGACCCCCCGTCGGAGGCAGAGTAGACGGGGAGCCCTCATAGCAACCCTTTCCATCAAGAAAGTTTACTCCCAGTGTTCCCAACAGAGCCCAAAGCCGGGCGAGTCCACAGCCCCACAGGAAAACGTTGGGAAAAGATCGCATTGCAGCAGCTGCTTATCTGGATTACCGAGTCTCGCCACTCTAAGACGGAAGAAACCCCGTCTGAGTTGCAGGAGGAAAAAAGCGCGCCTCTGCAACGTCAAGTCGGCGCTTGCTGGGCGGGCCCCCGAAGACTCGGGGGCACCCGAGATGAAGCCGAGGCTTTTTTCCAGACTCCGGGGTGGCGCGGGCTTCGCGTCTGTCCTTCCCCCACGGGGTCCTGGGCTGTGTCCAGAACCAGAGCCTCCCTTGAACGTAAAAAAAAAAAAAAAAAAAAAAAAAAAAAAAAATCCTTGAAATTTTTCACAGCTGATCCTAAAATCTTGTACAATAGGAAATCCCAGTCGCTTCTCACAGCCATTTTCTGCAACTCCCTTTAATGTTGCACAAGAAAATAAATAAAGTAAGACCGAGGGGTGCGCTGCCCTCTACCGGCGTCTTCCCGGTGCGGGCCCGTGGCCCTGCCACTGCGCGTGCGCACACCCCGGACCCTTTGGAGATTTGGGGTTTTCTTCCCCATATCAAAGCGTGGTTTCTAAGCGTGGTCTCTGAGGCATGGTGTGATTTCCACTTTGCAGAAAGGGAAACGGAAGGGCATTCTTGGGAAAAGCTCTTGCGATGAGAATAGGAACTGGGGGGGGGGCGGGGGGGCCAGCTCCTCCGTTCCCGAAGTGGGGGTCTCTGCCCGAGCGCCTCCGGCTCCCGTTGCCCCCCGTGGGGCCACTGCGACAGCACTGAGATTTCTCTTTGCCTTGTCCCTGCGGCTACCGTCGTGTTACTCCCACTGGGGAAAATGAAGGAGGCGGTCCGCAGTAGAGTCGTTCTTCCCGCAGTGGTGTTTCATGACGTCATACATCCAGTTCCCCTGTCGTCACGGAGACTCGGAGGTGGAAATGCTGCTCCACATTCTCTTCCAGCTTCAGAGCTGTGCGGAGGGGCTGCAGGGCGACAGCGTTAGGGCTCTGGCTGGTGCCGCAACCGTTCACCGCCAGCAGCCAAGGACAGCTTGCATCGTCAGCCTAGCTCTGGGGCGTCTATGAAAAGTTATGAATTTCCTGTGACGTGTCCGTGAACCTGAAACGGAGAGTTCATGTTTCTCCTCTTGTGGGTCGTTCTTGAAGCTTCTGTTGTGAAATGTTTTCTCAACACGAAATCCCCAAGGTTCTTCACGCATGGAGTGAAGTGGCATAAAAAATACACACAACCGAGGTCACTTCAAGAAGGGCCGATGACATTCACCGCGTAGCTCCTGGAAGACAAACGCACAGAGAAGCAGCTCAGACGCGCTCTGCGTGCGCCCTTTGTGCGGCATGTTGGTGAAGATTTTGAGGGGCCACGTATAACCTGCACCCGCACTGCAGGGGGCTCGCCAGACAGGGGCGAGTTTTTAAGACCTAGCAGGAGCTAGGAGGTAATCAGTCCCGTGTCGTGTCCAAAAATGTCGTCAAGAAACCAGGATCTGTTGTCGTTTTTTGCCGTTCTTCATCTTGTGTGTGACATTGATTTGAACGGGGTGAAAGAACCGTGGCCTGGTTCTGTAAGAGGTTTACCATCACACGACCACACCGATTCCCTGGTCCATGCCTGTGGCTGCTTTGGGGAGCAGAGGTGACAGCAACCTTATGGCCCAGAAAACCCCAAGTAGTCACCGTCTGCTCCTCTATAGAAAAAGGTGGTTGACCCCTGGTTAAGAGCAATCTGGGAATTTAAGATTTTGGCGGAATCAACTCAGATATTCTCATGCTGGTTTTCAGGGTTCCCTTCCATCCCAAACAGGCCCTTGACCTTGGCCCAGCAGACCTGCTGAGGCTGAGGATCCAGGGTGTTTCTGAGCTGCGCGGCTGCAGTCATTACGTACTGGGCCTGATTCTTAGTCTTTTCTGTTCTTTGTCTGCAGGAGCGAGGAGTCTCGTTCTTGCCAAGATGCCCTCTGCCTTTCACGTCCCACCTGCCTGGGCGATGACTCACCCTAAGTCTCCCATTGTCCTCCTCCGGCGCACCGCCGGCCCGCCCCTGCGATCCAATTTCATGGTCCCCATAATTACTCTCTCCACAAACCTCTCGAAGGCCTGAGACACTGCAGCTGACTCTGTACGGTCAGCACTTGAGTACTTACAAAAATGTCACCAGCCTCGACTTTCTGTCCCCGGGATTCAGGCTCCAAGCCTCCTCTATCCAGAGTGTTAACTTTTGGAGAAATGTGGAAACTACCATACTGTTTCTTTTCTTCTTTTTTTTCCATTAAGAACTTTACTTTCAGTTGCATTTGGCATACAACCTTATATTGGTTTCAGGTGGACAGCACAGAGCACAGGTGGCAAACACAAGGCCCGTGGGCCGAATCCGGCCTCCTCCTTGTTCTATCAGGCCCGCCACCTCGTGTCTACCCAGCGGCAGCGCTGAGCTCCTTGCCCCTAGCTAAGGAGGGGTTACATTTATACAGTCCTAAAGTTACATTCGGCCCTTTGAAGGCAACCTCGAGGCCGACGTGGCCCCGGTGACACTGAGTTTGACGCCCCTGGCGTAGTGCTTAGACAGCTGTGTATGTTACAAAGCGGTCCCCCGTTAGCCGAGCCCCCGTACGCAATCGCTGCAACACCGCCGACAACATTCCCTGTCCCGCACTTCACATCCGCGTGACGATTTCCACACCGTGTGATTGCACATGCTCTTTCTAAAGCGTGTCACCCTGTCACTGCACTACAACAGGAAACAAGGCAAACACACCCACGGCCCAAGACGGCCCCGGGGCCAGCGACGTGACAGAACTGCGTGCCGTGGGTCAGGCACTTCAGAAGGAGAAGCGAAGTGCTTCCCGGTGATGGATGAGGCTCCCGGGGTTGGGCGGGGGCCACCTGCGGATGTGCGTGCGTGCGTGTGCGCGGCTCTGGTGGTGGGGGGCAGAGTGGAGGGGGACACACCTTACAAGTTGGAACGGGGTAAGCCCGAAGAAGTCATGCTTGGCCTCGGGCCCAGGGTACAAGTTTGTGCGGAGCCGGGACAGGCGATGCCCGGTCCTCTGTGTGACACCTGGCGCGGAGGCCGGGGGAGCATGCCTCGTCAGCGGTTTCCCCAGACGCTTTCTGGGCTTCGCCGCCGCTGTCAGCAGCTCCTTTTAGACGCACGGATCACGTAGTCCCTGTACTGCCAGGACACCCTCCGCTCCGGGTGCAGCCTGCTAATTGTTCTCTCTCGCTGGTGTAATCCTGGGTGAAGGGGGGGATTGGCCAGAAGTCAATGTTTTCCTTCCACACAGCCGAGAGCCCTGTATTTTCTGGTTTGAAGGAAACGGTCAGACTGGGCAGTGGACAGAGTGTCCGAGGTCCTGGAAAGAGCCAGGCTGCCTCTGTTGGCCTCGCTGTCCTGCCCAGGGAACAGAGGCAGAGAAGAGGTCAAGCCTTCAGCACTGTGGAGGAATGCTTCAAGTCACGGTGTCCTCGAACAGGAGAGAAGGGCTGGTTCCTTGGGCCCTTTTACCTCACCTCTACGCCGGCTGTGGGCAGGGTCAGGGGCACAGAGGGTCGGAGGGTGATATTTGACCCCTAGTCACTTAACCCTAGTTACAATCTTACTATTTTATTTTATTTATTATTTTTTAAAGATTTCATTTATTCATTTTGAGAGAGAGGGGAAGGGAAGGAGAAAGAGAGGGAGAGAAACATCAATGTGGGTTGCCTTTTGCACACCCCGCACCGGGGAACCCGGCCTGCAACCCAGGCATGTGCCCTGACTAGGAATTGAACCCGTGACTCTTTGGTTTACAGGCCAGTGCTCAATCCACTGAGCCAACCCAGGCAGGGCCCTGGTTACAATCTTGATAAGGGAAGAGTGAATCGCTCATTTTGGACCCTGAGGGTGGCCAGTTCCACAGTTTACTAGAGCAGGGCTTGCCATGAAATGAACTTGAAACAGAGGAAAAACGTATCATAGGCAGAGAGAGATGCTGGCGCATCATCGCTGCACTTTTAAAAGACTCAGCTTGGACTCAACTCATCACCGACTGCAGGGCAGGTTGTCGTCAGGGCATCCGCAGGGAGACAGTCCCACAGAAACCCCTCACCCCTGCTCTGGGGCTCACGCACACCTCCATGGCCGCAGAAATGAAAGCCTGGCTCTAGAGATGGAAAATTTTCATAGCAGTGTGAAAACTCGTGCGTGCCTCCCGGAAAAGGCATCGGCCACTGTGCTTGCCCTCAGTGGTCACTGTCCCCTCTCACCTTCTCGTCTTTCTAGCACCAGGGGAGCAAAATTGTCACTGCCTTCAAGATACCGCTTCTTTTCCCAAACAATAACCCCATTGCACACCCCAAGATGCCACCGTCGGCGTCTCTGGTCCTTCACGGACGCCGCTGGTGTTCGTCTGGCCGCAGAAGAGCTTTCGGCTCAGTGTCCTCCTCCTGTTTCTGGGGCAGGGCTTGCCGGCGCCGTTGGGACAAGTAAGCCTTTCCCTCTCAGCGTTCATTGCAAGAAGGAAAAATCCTACTGTGTGTCTTAAAAGTGACTCGTGACTCATCTCCTCTTTTGGGATGGAGTTGCAGTTTCCGGTTTTGGTTAATGGTGTATTCTTCGGTCGGGAAAAGTGACCGAAGCTCAGAGACTCGGAGATGCTGAAGTTGGTGTGTTTTATTCATTCCCTCCCCGCACCTACAGGATGCTGAGGAATGGTGCAGAGATGTTCTCCTGAACGAATCATCGGGTGCTCAGCCTCACTCCCTCACTGAAGACTGACCTCCCAGCGCCAAGTGAAATCCATGCGGAGCGAAAGGGGCAAGATGCCGCATCAGTGCTGACTTATTCTAACTAGTGTTTTTTTCATTTTATTTCTTGAAAAATTAAAACAACTTTATTCTTTATAATTATTAGGTGAATATTTATCTGCTTACATTAAATTTTTTTTGAATTAAATGTACTGAGGTGACATTGGTTAATAAGGTCACGTAGGTTTCAAGCGTACATTTCTGACGTAAGAGCGGTTTATTGCGCTGTGTGCCCATCACCCAAAGTCACACCGTCTCCCGTCACCTTGTATTAGGTCCCCGCACGCCCCCCACCGCCCACCCCCTTTCATATGGCAACCACCACATTGATGTCACCTTTATTGATGTCACATATGAGGGAAATCATATGGTTCTTAACTCTTTCTGATGGACCTATCTCACTTAGAATGATATTCTCAAGGTCCATCATGTTGTGACAAATGGCGGTCCTCCGTCTGTCCCTGTGTCTGAGCAGCACCCCACTGTGCACACGCACCACGTCTTCTCTTCCCAGTCCCCTATCAGAGGACACTGTGGGGTACCATGACTGGCCACCGTGAACAGTGCTGCTGTGAACACAGGGGTGCACATGTCTTTGCAAATATATATTTTCAAGTTGCTATTATTATATTTATACGCAGGGAAGAAAACATCATCCACACTACCACCAACATTTCAGGAAAGACAGTGACGTGTAGGGAGAGGAGGTGAGTGTCCCTCCCCGACCGTCCAGGGGCGGTCAGCGCCGAGGTCTGCTGTCTGGTCACACCCACACCGGTGCACTTCCCAGCACGGGCATGCGCGCCGCATGTGGGGGCCTGGCTGGCTCTTTAAAAATTCACCAAGAAACGAGCCGCCTCGTTCTTCTTCTTCTTTTTTAGAAAACAAATTCGTGAAATGTATATCTCTTCAGATTGCTGGCCTCGGTAAAGGTGGAAACATTTTTCTGGTCCATGAATTGTCCATTGTTTTCTTAACAATCTGACGCAATGCTGGGTAGGCAGGGGGAGGCAACTGAACGATTTGGCTTTAAACTTCTCGATTAATTATAACGAGAGAAAGTTTTTAGGGGCAAAGGGTTTCCGATTGTCATATAGCCAAACAAGATGACCAAGAGTTGTCAAAAGGCCTCTCAGGATGTCACAGTGTGTGGGCTTCCTGGGGCCGAGTCAGGAAATGGAAGGGCGTGACCCCCCGCAGACATCGGCCTGGGCCCCCCACTGCTGGG
The DNA here is from genome assembly GCA_004026765.1 of Micronycteris hirsuta. Taxonomy (NCBI): domain Eukaryota; kingdom Metazoa; phylum Chordata; class Mammalia; order Chiroptera; family Phyllostomidae; genus Micronycteris; species Micronycteris hirsuta. Next base: position 178,377 of record PVJI01000264.1, on the reverse strand, counting down.
CAAGCCCATGAAACACGTCTGTGAACCATTCCTTGGACGGCCAAGCATCTAGGGCTAACTCTATACTGCTATTCACCCCCGGGTTTTCTCCTTTCATTTTGATTTCTAGCTATGCATAGAACCCAAATCAAATCAAATCCAAGCATGGGGGGTGGGGAAGTTACAAATATATTACATTTGAAAGTGCTTGCTTTATGTAGACAAGGTCAAAGTTCTTTTGAGTCAAAATGCAGTTTTCTTTTTTTCCCCCCTCTTACACCACGTGTTGCTTGTACAAACAAAAGGAGATTACACAGTGAAACTAGAATCCAATGAAAACTTACCTGTTTGGGGTTTGGTTAAAAACCACAGTCGGCCAAACTTGTCAAGCACTGCCAAAGGTGAGAAATCTAAACCGGGTGAAATTTGGCTGTGTTTCCTGAGCCTGAACTCGACTGTGAAGCGAGTCCCTGGCCTGAGTCACCGTGTGCTTGTTCCCCAGCACCTGCAGGTGTGACTGCCGCGGGCGGGTGGGTGAGCAGCGGGCGAGGGCACACGCCCGCCCGGCTGGCCTTCCAGGTCAGTGCAGAAGGGATGCCTCCCCGCTTCATCATGCTCACCTCCCGCTTCTGAAGTGAAGCCCGTGACCCAGGAGGGTGAAGCCCGTGACCCAGGAGGATGAACTCCTGGGAAAACAGTCGGGAGGCTTTGACGCAGCCAGCAGGCCTGGCCTCTGCGGCCACGTGGCCCCGAACGCCTTGGTTGGTAGAGTCCCAGGGCTGGACGTGACGGAAAGAGGTCACGGCCCCCAGGCGGAACCGCCGATGGACCACCAGAGGCCTGGCCTCTGCTAGCATAATGTTTCTTTAAACGAGAAAACACCGTTTCTCAGTAATTACCGATGTGTGCTTGCTTTTGTTTTAGTCCCAGTAACTGTCTCACAGAGGTTTCCAGAACGAGAAAGAGATCGGATACCGAGCGAGAGGCTTCTCATAGGATTAATTCGTAACGCTGATGAGACTCAGTGCTCAGAGGGCTCTGATGAAATCGCAAGGCAAGGAGGTCATAGTATGGGCACACTCAGCCTGTCCTCGCGCTGGTGGCCTAGTGCCACAGATGCATTTTCAAAAACCGGTTTCCCAGGAGTGAGCTAGAGTTTGGGGAAAAGTATATGAATATCACATCCAAAGCTTTGGCCCTACATTCGACTGTGAAAACAATCAACTTTTTACATCTTTCTCAAACATAAAAACAATCAATTCTATAAGAAACAAATGGCCTTCATAAAAATGTTTGAAACCTTCCTAAGTGGCGTTCGTCCTGTGAAAAAGGAACGTTCATGTTTTGCTTCTTCTATTTCTGTTTCCAAAGTGTATTTTGAACAAAAAGTGTCTGCAGATCAATGCCAGATTTTCTGGTCCCTTGAAACAGACTATCGACCCCCGTAAGCTCACAGGGAAGCATGATACCCCCCTGAGGATTACAGCTGGATTTGGGGACCGAGACACAGGCACACACGGGTTTCACGGTGAGTTCAAGTTAGCGCAAGCCTGCGGCAGACACGTGATGGACTGCCGGACAGTGATAAAGACCTTGCTTGAGGCCAACGGTAGGAGAGGGCCCGGCGCACCATCTCTGCTGCAAGGCAAGGAGGAGAGACAGCCTGTGCGGGCCCTGCCTGAGGCACGACTGAGTGACGCTCAGCCATCCCCAGTCAGGGCGGTGCCTGTTACGCAGGTGCATGTCTGCCCCTCGGTGCTCTGGCGAGAAACAGAAGGGGAAGTCTCCTTTGGGAGTTTGCTGTCTTCGTTGTCTACACGTACTGTCCTCTGGGGGAGAGTCATGTAGAGATGGAAGGGGCAGCACGGAATTTATGTTGACCCCACGCCCTCTGCGTGCCAGTCGGGGAGCCTGCACTCGGTAGCAGTAAGTGTGGGGTGTCCACCCGCTTCGGGGCTGCCCGTCCTGGCCCCTCGTTGGCTCCCACCATTGCTCCTCGTGATCTTTTCCTCAGTGCCCACTATGTGCCCCTTGCTCTAATCTTTTTGGATTCGTCTCCTCTTTCTGGTCATGTGCTTGCCCTTGAACTTGGCGGTAACTCAGGCTTTCCCAGCTCTAATGCTGGGCAGCCTCTAGAGCACGTGGGCTGCTGGCTCCCGGCTTTCCTGGGTGGGGCTGCAGTGATGTGTGTTCCACACAAAACCGTCGGCCGTGGGACTTCTGCGGCTCCATGGGCAATTGATTAGAGATGATATCTTAACACCAAAGAGTCTGTCTTTGTCACTGTTGGCACTTTGAACAGAATCTCTCACCTCAGAGTTTGCCGTAGGTTGCCTGTGACCTTCGGAGATGGTTTCCGGTTCATCTGCCACCTCCACCGCGTCTCAGAGCAAGGGCTTGGGTTCCCCTCCTTCTAAGGGGTGACGATGATGAAGGAGTTTCAGGTCCGCACCTGCTGCCTCATCTCTGTCCTTCTGTGCACATTAATGCTCGATTGTCTTGTCCCTCGGAATGTCCGAAAGACCCAGCTAAACTGACACGTGGGCGCTGCCCACAGGAGAGTTACAGTTGCGTTTGGTAGATGCTCCTTTAGTACAAAACATCAGCCAGTATCTGATGCCGACTCTCAGAACCACCAAACCACCCAGCTCCCAGGGCGAATTTATAGCGACTTACTCCATGTTCTCGAAACAACCCCTTTCCTATTGTAAACATGTGCCTCATCTTCTGTTTCCAAGCCCAGCTGCTGGATGATCCCCAAATGCACACTTCGGAGAAATCTCAACAGAGCCTTCAGAATACTTCGTATTCTTTAAAGAGGAGGTAAGAGGCCACAGGCCAAGGGCAGGCCAACAGGAAAGCTCAGTGTCCCCACCAGAGGAGAGACTTAACGTCCTAGAGTAAGAAACGATTGTAAGCATGAGGGACATGATGTCTGGAGAAGAGAAGGGACACGACCATGGTCTTCAAACACTGGGACTTTGTCGTCGGAATGAGAGACCAGACTCGTCCTGCACACTCTCCAGGGGCGGGACTAGCCCTGGCCTTGAAGCACAGGAATGGGTTTCAGTTCAGTAAAAGCAGGAGACGTCAAACAAACAGCACTGTAGAAGCATCTGCAAGCCCAGCCAGGAGCTCCCTGTTGCTGGAATTCCGGGAACTGCTGGATCAAGCACACGGGGAGGGGGCAGAGTTGGGGGTGCGTGTTTTCTGCAAGAGCACAGGGCAGCAACGTGTCACACATACAGGCGTCATTTACTCACGCGTTTAAAACTAACCTTTGCAAGTTTGTTACACCCCAGGCATAGTGCGTGTTTCTAGGAATGACACCGTGCATGAGTCATGGCTCCTGACTTCAGCACGCTTGCAGTCTACCGGGAGAAAGACGTGCTGATTGCGACAGGCACACATGGAACAGGGTGCAGCCACGAGGGGGACCCCCAAAGAGGGAGATAATTGGCTCCACACCAAAGGGCCACACCTGCCCTGAATGCTGGCAGCTGTGGCCAATTGTGGGAGGAGCCAGAAATGAGACTCTGAGATTTAAATCCAGGTGGGGCAGCCCTTTGGGCGTCTCTTTTCGGGACCACACGGCTTGGGACCATGCGGCTTGGGTGAGAGTCAGGGCCACATGGATGGTGTCGGGAGCCTGCATAAGATACAGTACGCCAGACTGGGCAGAGGGAGAGGGAAAGACTGTATGTGTTTAAATAAATAATTCTTTTCCTTTTGAATCTTTCCTCTGGCAGCGGGTAAAGCGAACCTGGTACGGGGGAGAAACCCCTGGGTACAAAAAAAGGGGGGTCTTTCATATCATCCAGCCCCCCCCATTTGTTCTGTAACACAGACAAGTGGCAGGCGGTGTCATTAACCCAGAACTGATGTTTTCATCATCCGAGAGCTCAGCTTTGCTCACGCTTGTATCCCCAGCACCCAGTACAGTGTCTGGCTCACAGGAGGCACTCAACAAGTTTTTGTTGGCTGAATTTGTTAAATAATAGGTGTCTACTGTGATAGCGATTCCTCTAGTGAGGTACTAAGGACAGGATGTTTAGTGCCATCTGACTCCGTCTCTGACCTTGGAGCAGGAGTGTGGTCTGACTTGGAAGAGGCATTCACAGCGAAGAAGAAGGGGCAGTGAAGCTTTCGAGGGCAGGGATATGAGACTCATCGTATTTGCTGAGATTCTAATCGTTTTCACATCATCGAACATAGGAGGCAGGCCGGTGAGCAGAGGAGACGGTCTGAAAGAGCTGTGGGAGACTGAATTATGAGGCACACTTCTATCTAAGAAAGACATTTAATGAATACAGTACCACAGTCAGATTTCCCTTTCAGGCAGCAGTGCGGGGCCAGGGGAGTGGAAGGGCAGGTGGAGCGAGGCCAATGCGGGACTGAGGGGCTGGTGCAGCCACCCAGGAGGGAGGCCGGGGTGTCCGGGAGAGAAGAGTGGCAGCCGAGACAAAGGGGTGGAGATCAATTTGAGAGTGGTATTTAAGGGACATCCTCTGTGGGGCTTTGTGACTGATGGGATGTGGGTGTCGGTGGGGGTGGGGTGGGGCTGGTCAGCTGATTACAGCGAGGGGAAGAGAACATCCACGGTAGTGAGTCCACATGTAAATACGGGGGTGTTGGGGAGCCTCGGGCTGCTTGAGCAGAGAGAGCCTGGTAGCGGGCCCTTGAGTTTATAGAATAATGGCCTGAAACATGTATGGTGAGTCGTCTACACGCACCGAAGTAAAGTCAGTGTGCATGACGTCACCAAAGGAGAGTGCGCAATGAGAAATAAGGAGCACGTCCGGGGAATGTAAAAGTTGAGGCAGTTGACGCTCCTCATGCACTAGGATAGGCACCGACGTGAGCCTCAGTGATCAGCAAGGGACATCCTAGAACTTGGCATTGAAATATCCTCATTTCTCTCTTTCCAATATACATAAGCCTTTTGGTTCTTCGCTGGCAGCTAGCAGGTCTGCTGAGACATGGCTCTGGACAGCATCCAGAGCTGAGCTTACTGCCTGAGGAGGAACATTGGGGAGTCACTGAGAAAGCAGCCTTGCTGAACCAAACGAGCAAAATAGTGCTGTGGCAGGCGGGTGCTCCACGCAGCAACGCTCACGGGAACGTGAGGGTCCCCGCTCACTCGACCCCGGTCAGTTAAACTTCATTTCTGTGGAGTCTGGAGCGCGACTGGGTGGAACCGCGTGCTCACTCATTTCCTTTGACACGTGCTCTTGTTTTGGCATGAACACTAAGTGACCTCAAAAACATTGTTTTTTCTAAAATTATAGCATCAAGGGACTTGAGCAAAAGAAAACTTATGAGACAGCTATCTTTCTTGGCTCCTGAAATGGCTGCTTCTTAATTGCCCCAAGAAAGATGAAATGATGTTACTGACCCCATTTGTCAGGAATGATAATGGATGGCTCCAGCAACAGAGGCAAGAATAGATGCTGGCTAGATGTTCTCTGAGCTTCATTTTTGCCTTATATGTTTATCATGGATTCAACCAACTAAAAACTGAACCAAAATGGAGCTCAAGACTTCACTTTTTCAGTATTGCAAGGATTTCAAATAAAAAAATTATTAAAGACTTCATATGTATTTTGAACATCTCTTCCCCTCCCCCAAGTTTAAGGTGAATAAAGTGTGTTTCTTGCATTGTACTATTAACTGTGCCAGATTATCAGTTTTTCTCCTGCACAAAGTTTGGACGCTTCCCTTAAAATTGCCTTGTAATATAATTACGATATTTTGAAGGAAATAAAAAGCCATTAGGAAATGTTTTTTAAAACTACTGGCAAAGATATCTGCTTAATTCTGGAAGGAATCAGGGTTAGAGCTTAAGGGACGAAAAGGACAGAAAGAACTATATCTCTTATTTTGTCCTCTGCTCCTTGCAAAAGGTAAACAAAATCCTTCGTTCCTAAAAAAAATCATTAAGTAAAAGTTCTTTATGGGAGGTGATGATGGTAGAAAGTTTCAGGAATTTATTTTGTTATTTATGTGTTGATTTATACCTCACACTTTTTTCCAAAAATGATGTAAGGCTACCTAGAGAATATGCTTGAAAAATTCAAAAGGTTTACTACAGAAAAACAAATTAAAGTCCATTACTTAGCAATCAGTTCTGAACTAGGCAAGAACTTTTTTAATGGAGTAATTTGAAGAAAAATTTCTATCTATCTATCTACTTTGGTATTTATTTAACAACTGTTTATTGATTCTGTTCTTTGCACAGTTTTGAGCTCTGGGGACCGAAGAAGTTACGAGATTAAGATGGACCTTCAGCTCTTGCATGTGAGAGATGAGCTGAATGGTCTTCACTTTGCTGAGCAATTGCATAAATTATCACTTATGATCAAAGAGAAAAATATTCCCAGCCTCATCAGATGTTTAATTGCTTCACTAGACCAGTGTTTCCCAAACTTGGCTAATTATCGAGTCATCAGAGTCACCTGTGAAACACATACGGTCATCTTGGGACCTTGAGGCCAGTGGGCCCGGGAGGTGTGGGTGGGAATCTCAAGTTTTAACCAGGAGCCAGGTGATTTGGATATTCAGCAGAGTGTAAACAACATGGTGCAAGAGTCTGAACTCTGCCTGGGCAGGGACCACATCTTGTTTACCTTGGACGTTTGATGCTTAGTCTAATGCCGGGCATGTAGAAGGTGCTCACTAAATGTTTGCTGAACAGAACCATAGATGATTCCGCCAGGAGCTTTCCTGGAAGGACTCACTTCTTGTTACAGTTCTATCTCAAGCCATTGCTGCCTGGCTTCAGCGTGAAGCTTTTCTGCAGGGTGTAAACCCTCCTCTCAGCTCCTCATGTCTTCACACCCCCATGCCGTCTGGGTCAGCAGCAGCCCCGTTGGAACGGAGCTCTAGTTACCCAGCAGAAGGTTACTTAGTGTTTTGGCCTTTAGCTGGAAGATCTTTATGTGGCAAATCGGTGATCTAGAGCTGGGCGTAGATCAGTGTTAATACCATTATAACTTGTGTTTATGTAATATCTTTCTCTCAGGGCTGAAACCCTTCTGCAGACGTTATTCGCAAGCACCAGCTACTCATCCCTCTGTAGGTGTGTGTTGTCTTAAGCATGCCTCACTCATGAGTCTGGGTGATTGGACCACCAAGAATTCAGTGGCAGCGATTCTTCCACCTGGCTGCGGGGCCTCAGGGTGCCTGAGAAAGGTGTGTCCCGACAAGCAAAGGCATCTCCCCTTCAGACAAGCCATAGTTTGACACTTAGTTTATAAGTAGGTGTTACCTTAGCCAGAGGGGAGACAGGACTGGGGCAGACTGAGGGAGGGGCGTCTTGGCAAGGAGGACGGGTTGAAGGGACCTGAATCTCAGACCGGAGGACAGGAAGAATCTGACCTAACAGGTCAGAAATGACAACTGGCTGAAAGTGAAATGGAAGATTGGCATGCTGGAGAGATTTCCCCAAGGTCGCTGATGGTTGACACAACCATGGCTAACACTGAACTTTGACCTACAATCCAGTCCCCAGACCACATCCTGTAGATGGGATACTCACCATCCTCAAAGGTCTAATCCATGAACTTGGCTGACATGTGATTTGCTACATCTCTGTGCTGTCTGAGCAAAGCTAATTAAAAGTTTGTCCTCTGAGATGTTTTTTTTTCCTTATTGAGCCCTAGTTTCTAAGAGAAAATGTCTCGAGATTATTCATCCCATTGCTTCTGGGAACACACATGTGGAAGAACGTATCTCGGTCCAGATGAATTTCCATAGACAACCATCCAGCGCGGAGGCAGTTCCTGACAAGGCATGTATTTCCACGCTATTGGCTGATCACCGATGCCAGCCAGCATCAGATAACGTTACACCAGCCCCTCTGTGTCTCTGGTTTGGCTTTTGCATATCCTGGGACGAGAGGGTGAGTCACAGGTACTCAGCGATCTAGCAGGTTCTCGGCATTTGCCAATCTCTGTAGTAACTTGAAAGTTTCTTAGTTGGCTCAAAGCCAGTGGGCCCTGCGGGTTCTGTAAGGTCCCTACGGAAGCCTGGTGTGTGCAGATTCCTTCCAGGATCTTGGAACCCCCGGCATCGTAAATGTTTTGCGTAGTAAAGAATACTGACGAGGCAGACAGCTAGTCCCCCGCCCCCAACTCCGGCCTTCCCCTAGATGTCAATGTAGTATGTTTGGATTGAACTTGCTAACCCTCAGTTTAGGCTGTGGCTAGGGCAGTGAGGGTCAGTTTTTTCACAATTTACAACCTTCCCTCCAGAAAGAGAAATCAACTGGCATAATCATTGAAGAGGATTTTTCTAGGGTGGAAAATGGAAAGTCTCATCTTCAGTAGAAGGGGAGAGTCAAATGCTCTACGTGGCAAAAAACGCCGTCGCATCTGTCATTTGGGTCTCGCTGCGTGTGGCATTGTAGGAGCTCTTTTCCTGCCCGAGCCCCCGGCCCCAGTCTCTGACGAACCCCCGCGAGGCCAGCGCAGCTGCGTGTGTCCGGGGCCTTCTGCGAGCAGGGAGTTTATTCTTCATCACGACTCTGTAGAACAGATAATTTCACTGCCATTTTACCCCCAAACTAAGGCTGAGGGAGATTACACAATTTGGCAAGCTCACACGGTTATCTGCAGGCCGCATTAGGACTTAAATTCCTGTCTGCCTCGCTTCAGAGCCCAAGCAGTACCCGTTCCCGCGGAGTCGGGGAGACAGAGGAGGAGGTGAGAGCTAGTGATTGGCCAGTCTTCACACCCGAAGCGTGTGGGCTTAGGAAATGCTGTTCTTGCCAGGGTGTACCCCCCTCTGCACACTGTGTGCTCTCTTCTTATTCTACAGATAGACGCGTTTGTGAGGGTCCTCTGGATGGCTCTGGCAGCTAAGTTTCAGTGAGAGACCCAAAGTCATGAAGGAGAATGCGGAGCAGCCACACTGAGTTCCCGAGGACAGGGACCCTCTGACAGTGCGTGTCCAGGACAAGGGGCAGTGGGCTTGTGTGCTCCGGCCCCTGTGATTGGTGGTTGGGTCCGGTTCTGAGAGCCGCTGTCTCTCTAAAGCCTTGCGAGGGTTTCCAGGCCTGCCCTGGTGGAGCACACCAGTCATCAAAATCAGGACTGCCAGCGATCCCTTTGGAGGTTTTCTAGACTATTAAGTGTTCTGGGACCTAGAGTCAATTGCTCGAAAAGTTTTAAGATTCCACTGTCGAAGAAATACATGGCTTGAAAATATAAGCTTTATCGAAAAGAAATGAGAGAAGTCACTGTGTAAGTTAGCTTCTCTGAACAAAAGAGTAATTTCTATTTCCCGTTTGACTTGTGACATGCCCTAGGACATCCAAACTAGGATTACATTTTCAGCTGTTTGCTCTCCGGACGGCTTGACCGGGCCACACTGGTCTCCGGCAGCAACCCACGGCAGCGAAGCCCCTTGTCGCCTGCTGGGACATTCATGCGTCTGTGCTGATTCTCCTTTTCTCTAGCTGGGTGCTCCTGAGCGAGTCACCTGACCTTCCTGAGCGTCACGTCACGGTTTGTAAATGAGGGGACTGGGGCCTGTGAGCTCTTTGGGGCTCTGCCAGGTCTTAAATTCTATGATCTTACAGCGTACCAGTTGTCTTCTGGTTGAAAATCTCCCCAAACTAGCAGTTTCCCTGTAGAATTATACTATATTGGACGTACTATTACTACTAATAATTCCTTATTGTTTTCTAGAATGCTGTGGTATGAATGTATTAGTCATTGGGAGAGCTTAGGACACATTACCTTGCATACACGATTTTATTTAAGGGTAAAAGTGTGTGGTTCCAAGAATTTCATGAAGAATCAAGTGTTGTGCTTGTCCGCGGGTTGTTTCTCACACACACGCACACACACACACACACACACACACGGGTGGAGAATCCACGGGCTGTGGGAGCGGGGAGTAAATCCAGTGTTCATTCCTAACTTGATTTAGGAGTGAACATTTCACGTCCCACTATTTTAGTGTGGGCCTTGTAACCACGTCTCTGTTCTCTTCGTCCTTCTCCTCTGGCCAAAGAAGCAGGCGCGCTGCCTTACACAGCAAGGGCACGGGTGGCGTCTGACAGGCAGACAACCCGAGTTTTGAGCAGATTGTTTTCCATGGGTCAGCACTTTCTGTGACTGTGACAGACGGTGACTGATTAAGACAAATGTGGTGGAGGACCTGAAGGGAGGAGGGGTTCCCTCAGCAAGCGACCCGAGAGGGCAGTGGCTCTGGGTTCTGAGAGCTGCCAGGAGTCTCCACCCTTCGCGAGCAAATTCTAACAATGGACACCGAGGCTTGGCAAAGTCAGGTCTCGTTTGGAAAGCTTTCTTATGGAGGGACACATCGGATTCTCAGCTGAAAAGAATGAATACTGATGATAGCCTAATTAATGACAACTCTGATGAGACATGATAGCTAAATGCAAGGCATGATCTGGGATTCAATTCTGGACTGAGAAAAAAATGTATAAAGCATGTTACTAGCCCTGGCCGGTGGCTCGACTGGTTGGAGCACTATCCTGTACACCGAAAGGTTGCAGGTTCAATCCCCAGTCAAGATGCATGCGGGAGGCAGCCGATGGATGTTTCTCCTGCATTAAGTCTCTCTTCCTCCCTAGCTCCCTCTCTCCCTCGCTCTCTTCCTCCCTCTCTCTCTCCTTCTCTAAAATCAATAAACATACCCTCAGGTAGAGATTTTTATAAGTAAGATAAACTTATAGTAATATAAACTTAGAGTTTTATAGTAATAACTGATAAAGCAACTGTGCTAGAAAATTTTTTGTAAGCTTGAAAATAAAAAATCCCTGCCCCTCAAAAGATAAAAGACTACCTGATTTTGAAGACTTGGAGAAAAATGTTAATAAGTTTATTAGATCTCCCATGGCCAGGACCAGAAAACTGCTGAACTTCTAAACCAGGAGTTCAAGGATTTAGCCGAAAATAAAAGCCTTAAGCTTATTGGTATCATGAACCCCAAGCCCCACCCTCTCTTCTTACACAGCATCACGACCTGTTCTCTTGTACCATTCTTCTCTGTCCCGCAGCAGTCTGGGTAAGAGCTTGTGCTCATCAGTCCCACTCTTTCAGGCCACCTGAGTCAGAAGAAACATGTGTAAGATATCCCCAGGAACAGGGAAAGACTTCAGTATTTTTCAATTTAGCGGGCCTTTTGGTTGTAAGTCAAGGACCATAGGTTCTGTTTCCCTTCTCGCCCACCCCGGCTTAGTCTCTTCTCCTTTTTTCACTGTAAAGGAAAAACCTGAAAGCCTGGCTTTTAAGAAGCTGTGTGTGGGGGTGGAGTTCAGGTTCAGCCACCTCAACCGCAGGAGCAATATTGCACCATTAACGCTGCGCAGTGACCCACGGCCCTGCTAGGAGTCGAAGGAAAACGGGCCCATCGACCCCCGTTCTCCCTAAAACTCACGCTGTCGCAGGAGAGAGGCGCCCGTGTTCAGAGATGGAGGACAGCGCGTCAGGGTCCTCGCTTCGGGTGTCAGTGCTGCTGGGGCAGGGACACCTTCGTGCTGAGGACACCAATCTGTACCTGCAGCCCCCCCGCCAAAGACCTGCTGTGGGCCTCATCAGGAGTTCACATCTGGGGAGTCGGGGAACGGAAAGTCCTTTCTCGCTACCTCGTGGCTGTCCCAGCCAGTGTGTCTGACTTGGGGCTTCATGTCGGCTGCCTGTGAAGCTGGGGCTGCTTGGAAGAAACCTGGTCAGCCGTCGCCCTGCTGAAGGGGCTGGGCGTTTAGAGAATCCTGCTTTGAGATAAAGACCTACCTCGGAGCTGGGAGGCCAAAGGGGGTGACAAGGAGACTTCAGCCTTCAGGGCGTCCCATGGCGGCCTCTGGGTGCTAGTCTGGGCAGGTAAGTAGTCTGAGCAGGCTGTGCTTTCGTTGACACCTTCAGAATGAACAGACAGGGAGAAACTTGCAGTCATTTTTCTTGGCACAGCCCACAGCCCAGCCCAGGTTAATTATGTCTGAGAAGAAGAATAGTGTCTGGGCACCTGCGATGTTCAATCTGGTGCCTCGTTTTGCAGAGCCAAGGACTCTGTCACGCCATCGCACGGGCCTGCCCGGGGTCCCTTCCGGGTCCCTGTCAGACGATGGGGACACCAGAAACCTCTGCACAATCGTCACTGTTTACTGAGAACTTTGTGTGTACCAGAGCTGATTAAATGCTGCACACGCATCCTGTCTTTTAACCTTTGTAACAGCCTGTGAAGGAGGCAGCACCATCGGTCCCACTGAGGAGCCAAGAAAACTGGGGCTTAGGGAATGCTTTGCCCCAGATCACATGACCACATAGCCAGGAACTGGGGCTCGACTCAGAGATTTGTATACAGTTCTATCTGGAAATAGTTTTTTTCTCCCAGCGTTGCTCTGAATTAGAGGGTGAGCGTGATGGGTTCTGGTCGCAGAGCCAGCCTGACTCAGGTGTGTTTGCCCAGAACGATGGGTCTGTTGGAGCTCGAGCCAGAACTGCTGTTCTCTGTACTATTCAAGTCTGTTCCTCTTCCTAATAACTGTCATTGGTGATGTGTTGTCTTTGGAAAGGCTCTGACTTAGGATTAAGAAAGGCTGAGAAAATTACTTCCAAAGTATATAACTTGCCTCTCTATTCACTCTGTCCCGACAAACCATAAATAGGCAAGTCTCTTATTTAAAACCAAACCAAACAAGAAAGCACACAAAACCACCTCTCTCAATCCTGCATCCTCCTCGATGGGAAATGCTAGTTGTCTCTTCCTCTTAGCAGCCAAGTTTCTTAGGGAAAAAGAATGTCTACAATTCCAGCCTCTATTTTTTGGTCATCCTGCTCGTTCTCAAACCTACTGCAATCTTTCTCATACACACATCTCCCCACTGCACCCAGAATTTTCTGGGAGGGTCAGCAGTTTACCCAATGTCAACGTCAATGCCGACGTCAATGGATCTTTCTACCTGCCAACATTTTCTTACAGAATTTTCAGTCGTGTGGAAAAGTTGAAAGGACTATGCAGTGAATAAGCATATGCCTAACGCCTAAGTTCTATGATGGATATTTTACTGTATTTTCTTCATCTATGTATTCTTCCATCCAACCATCCATCCATCCAATGCAAGTAAGTTGCAAGCAACAGCACCCTTCACTCCTACGCACTTCAGCACGCATGTCACTCTCTGGAGTCCAATGCATCCTTTTAAATGTTCTTTCCTGGCTTTAATTTGGTACAAGGCATCTTGTCACCTCTCTGTGCCAAAACTGCCAAAGCCAGCCTGAACCCCTCCTGACCCTGGTAGCCAATTGCCCCACGAACGGTCAGATATCAGTCTTCTTATAATTCTTTTTCCTTGTCACTGTTTCTTTGTTACCTCTGCAGCCTTTCCCTCTTTCTTCTACCCACTCCTTGCCCCCTGAGGTGTTGGGTCTCTCTGCCTTTGCCTACATTCTCCCAGATCTCTGTCCCTTCCCTCTGTCTTAGGTTTACTTCTCTCTGAGAATTACCATTAAACGGCTGTGTGCATGTGTGTGTGTGTGTGTGTGTGTGTGTGTGTCCAGAATGAACAATGAGAATCTCTGGGATTCAAGAAGAATCCGGGAGAAGGACATACCTGCATCGCTGGCTAGCAGGGAGGCCCTGCAGTGTGCCTGCCCTGGGGCCCGGGGCTGCCGCCCAGGGCGGTGAGGGTGCGTGCTCCCAACTCTGTGCAGTCTTTCATCGCAAACCAAACCCATGCGGTCCCCTCCAACTGGTCTCCCTTCCCCAGTTATTGGATCAGCTGAGCACACACTCTTGACTTTTAAATTTGATTCCCTCTCATTTTTAACCTCGCTGATTTTGGGGGTCTACTTGTTCTATCAGTCACTGAGGGAGAGAGTAGGTTGACATCTCTGGCTATAATTGTGGACTGTGTGTGCTTTTAAGTTCTGTTGGTGTTGGTTTCAAGCACTTCCAAACGCTGTTTTTCAGGTGCTTGTATATTTATGAGTCTTGTCCTCCTGACTCCTTTACCATCATTAGCCGCCCTTCTCCATCCCTGAGAGTATTTCTTGTTCTGAAGTTTACTTTATCTGCTATTAATATAACTGCTTGAGGTTTCTTATGCTTAGTGTTTGCATATATATATATATGCATATAGGCAATATATCTATATTCCTTTTACTTTGAATCCATCTGAGTCTTTTATTGAAAGCAAGTTTCTTAGAAATGGCATGTCTTTGGGTTTTGCCTTCTTACCCAGTTTATGACCTCCCTCTTTTATTGGGATGTTCAGGTTGTTTGCATTTAGTGGGATTGCTGTCTAGTTCTGTTTAAATCTATCACATGCTATTTATTTTTTATTTAGCCTATATTTCCTTTGTTCTGCCTTTTCTATTTTTTTTTTTTGCTTTGTTTTGGATGAACTGAGCATCTTATATGATTGCATTTCTCTGCTGATGGTTTATGGGTAATAATAACTTTGTTTCATATTTTTTGGCAGTTACAGTAGGATTTATAGCACACAACTTTAAAGTATTACAGTTTACCTTCAAATATACCTCTTCATATTTTGTGCAAAAGTCTTAAAACAGCATTTGTTCATTTCCACTTTTTGTTCTTTGTGGAGTTAAATATGTAAGATGCACAGTACAATATTAGTATTATTGCTTTAAATGGTTATTTTTTAAAAGAGATGTTTAAAAAGTCCTTTATATTCACTCCCATACTCACTGTGCCTGGTGCCCTTCGCCCCTTTGTGAAAACCCGAATTTCCATCTGGTGCCGTTGGCCCCCTGCCTGCAGAGCGTCCCAGCGCAGCTCCGCCGCGGACCAATCCTCCCAGCTTTTGTTTGTTCCAAGAATCTTCATTTCGCCTTCATTTTTGAAAAATGCTTTCACTGGATGTAGAATTCTAGGTTGACGGTTGTTTTCTCTGATCACTTTAAAGATGTCAGTCATGTCGTGGAAAGCAAGCCCGGGCGTTCTGTGTCCCACAGCCTCGTCACCGTCTGTGGCCCCAGGTCCCCGGGCGGCCCCGCCAGTCAGGGCCCCTCCGCCAGGGGGCGACGCAGAGGCGGCCCCCTCCCTCCAGCTCGTCTGGAAGCCTTCCAGCTTCCCACCAGCAAGTTTGTGTGGAAGGCACACAGGGACGCACAGACGCACAGACACACGGGTACACACAGAGACAGACAGACACACACAGGTGGACACACAGAGAGACACAGACATACACATGCTGACACACGGGCACACACAAAGTCCTGGAGACATGCAGACCCAGACATGTACACATGGACACACCGGCAGATGCAGACTCACACATCCAGACGCACATACACACACACATGTGCGCTTCCTTGATCAAGTCCGAACGCTCAGAGGCGGTGCAGCCTCATTCCCCCCAAAGGGGAGACCGGGCTCCGCGCCGCAGCCGCCTGCGGGCAGCGCTGGGCCTGCTCCCGCGGAGGGCAACCGAGCCTGCCTCCCGGCGTTCGGACCGGCCTGTGCCTTGCCTGCACAAGCTATTGCATCAATACCGATCGTGTGACCAGATAGCAGCGTTATCTTCTTCCAATGCCCTCTTTTGCTTACCCAAAGAATTGTCAAAAAGTTGGAAATGATGGTTTTCCTCACACTGGGTCACGTGGAGTGTTTAATCTGTTCCTACATGGAGGAAATGTGGGTGCGGGTTTGTTTTTCACTTTCACTCTCGCGCGCATGATATCATTCCTCCTCCCGAACAAGGGCGCCGGCTGTTCCCAGCGCGTCCTGCAGATCAGTCAGAGCACCTACAACAAACACTTCACGGAACTTATTTGCATCTTACCTTTTGTTCTCTATATCTTTAGATGAGAAAAACCTGTCATTTACTTCCGTTTCCCGAACTGTGGGTCATGCGTGAGACATAATCTCCTAGGAGATATTTGTTGGCTGAATTCATGAATGAAGGTACTCCTACACCATTCTTTCGATGCTGTTGTCTGATGCTGATATTAATCAAGGAAGTGTGATGGGCAGGGTTGTTCGGAGTTTTGATCTTAGCGCCATCAGCATAATTAATTTCTTAAAATGCAGAGTCACTCTGCTCCACAGAGTCTGTATGCAGATGACAGCAGGCATATGTGTGGTAAAAGAAACCTGTGAGCTCTGGGCAAAACCTCTATTGTAATAAAGCTCTTGGGGGATCAGCCAGTGGCTGCTTTTTGAGGATGTGAACTGTTGAAAAAACTGGGAAAGATCTCCAAGGAACTAGGTGGCTCTGAATGGTTTAATTCTTTAATTCATGAGACAGAGCCAGGACATAAAAATGTAGGAAAAGGGATTGGGAACGTGGCAATGGCGTAGGTCTTGTGAGAATCCATGCCAGCACCAACAGGGCCAAGAAATCAGACTCTCTCCTCTCTTTTATTTCCTGGGGTGTGGGTGGAATGCTTGGGGAGACCAACAGTTCGTGCCACTTAAATATATTGAAGGTCACCCTTAGGAGTAAACAGTAGCACACCGACTCTTGAGGTGGTCCGCAGGAGATGTGACTTGTTTGTGTGGTGAGCAGATCAAACACCCACCCGCATCTTTAGCATCAGCATCACAGAAGCCACACTAGGGGCTCGTGGACAGGAAACAGGTCAGGAAAGGGAAAGGAATGAGGACATTGCTGTACGCGTGTTGCCAGTGGACCCCTGGGAGGACGTTTATCGGAGGTGAACAGGGATGTTCAAAATTGTGTGTGATCCGTTTTTGGAGCTGTTTGTATTGTGAGAACCTTGGCGAAGGCCACAAATTGTGGACCTAGACTTAACTTTATTTCCCAGAAAATGAAGAGCCTTGCATGTTACGAGGACAACAGAATGAACAAACACTATTCTGCTCGCTCTTGGGGTGCCATCGGTGCTGCGGATTTGGCTCGCAGTCAAGCGGATGCGTTCCTAGCCCGGGTCCGGGAGCACAGGGTCATGAGCTACTACGCACACATGCACACCCGCGTGCACAGACCCAGGTGTAGATGCCCTCGCACACACTTCCACTAACGGCTCTTCGAGTCTACCAACCGCGAGGTCTCCTAGCTGCTTATTTACATGCTCATTTCTCCTTTCAACACGTGACTAAAGTGCAGAAGTGACGTGCAGCTTACTTGTGGCTAGAACCACGAACTCAGAAACTTTCCGGACACCGTGCATTTTACTTCGATGATCCTAACCGTGGCGTGTGTGCTCTTTTACTGCCTTGTGCAAACAAGTCCGGTGGTGTTTTAACGTAATTCTGGGATGTGTGCAGTGACAGACTTCTTCAGATACTGTTTTCAGGGCCACAGCAGCCTCGTTGGCATCGACGTCGGATCTGAGCCTTCAGCAGAGCAGACTTGGGGATGGTTCTCAGGTGCGCTGCCCCAGGTGTGCAGTCTCAGGTGCGCTGCCCCAGGTGTGCGGTCTCAGGTGTGCAGTCTCAAGTGCACTGTGCCAGGTGTGCAGTCTCAGGTGCGCTGCCCAGGTGTGCTGTCTCAGGTGCACTGCCCCAGCCAGGTGTGTGGTCTCAGGTGCACTGTCCCAGGTGTACTGTCTCTGAGCCTTGCTCTTGCACTCACATCAGACTGTACTTGTGATGATCAATCTTTGAGATGGAGCTCATGCCCAATTAGGAATTACTCTTTTAAAAAAAAAATTACTGTGTTTTTCCCATTACCATTTAGTCCCCTTATACCCCCCTTGCCCCCGCAATCACACCACTGCTGTCCATGTCCATGAGTCCTTTGCCTTTTTGCTCAATCCCTCCACCCCTAGCCTTTCCAACCCCCTTAGCTGCCATCCTGCTTCCATTTACAAGTCTGTCCCCATTTTCCTTGTTAGTTCAGTTTGTTCATTAGCTTCCACATGTGAGTGAGATCACATGGTATTTGTCTTTCTCTGATCGGCTTATTTCACTGAGAGTGATGTTCTCCAGATCCACCCATTCTGTTGCAAAGGGTAAAATTTTCTTCTTTTTTTATGGCCAAGTAGTATTCCACTGTGTAAATGTCCCATAGTTGTTTTATTCACTCATCTGTCGATGGACAACTGGGCTGTTTCCACATCTTGGCGATTGTAAATAACGCTGCAGTGAACATAGGGCTGCTCATGTTCTTTCAAATTAGTGTTTTGAGTTCTTTTGGATATATTTCCAGAAGTGGGGTCACTGGGTCAAAAGGCAGGTCCGTTTTTAATTTTGTGAGGAGTCTCCACACTGCTGTCCACAGTGGCTGCACCAGTCTGCAGTCCCACCCACCGTGCACGAGGGTCCCCTCTTTCTCCACGTCCTCGCCAGCACTTGTCTCTTTTAATTACATTTTAAGACCAGAAATCCAGTTTGCCTTACATCTGTTTCTGAGACTAAATGACATGGCCTTGACCTTCTTGAAATTTCTGCACAGTGATTGAAATCATGTCCTCTGGAGTTAGTTTGACTTGGTGGCTGGTGCCGCTGCTGCCAAGGTCCCCTGTTCTTACCCGTGATAAGTGGTTACTAATGACATCTAAAGGACGAGGTTATTTTGAGGAGAGTGTGAAATGCCTCTCGCAGTGCTTGGTGCCTGGTAAGCACTCAATAAACATAAGCTAGCTTTATTATGATTAAAACAACTATTAGTATAGCTGTACTGCTGGAAGGGCTTAGGTAATATCTATCATGTATGGACTCTCTGAGAAGGTGGTCAGGTGTGTTGAGGTCCCAGTAAATGTCCTACTTCATGGAAGGTCAGGCACATGTAAATTGCAGTGTTACATGCATCAGAGATGTGGGGAAAGGAATACGATGTGGCTGTAAATTTCACTAGGGCTTTCTTTTGTTTAAAGCGTAGTAATACGAGAAAGCCAAGTCAAATAAAGAGCATTATGAAATCAGCACTTTAATATCAGATTAGCAATTACATGGGATTATCCTAGAGTAGTTCCCAGCTGATTTGCCCTTTAACTCACAGAAGAGCACTTTGCACACACATGCACACACTCGCACACAACATCCAGGCATTGATTTAGGAGCAAAGCCTCCCTGAGGGAGTTTCAAACACTCTGCTTAGTCCCGGAGTGCAAGTCTGTGTTTTATGTCCGTCTCTGAGTCAGCAGAAGCGTGTGTAGGAAGCGTGTGTATAAAGTCTGATGACTCCCCTGCTGGCCTGGGAAGCCACCTATGTTGGTGGTGGGAATTGCTTACATGGTCCCAGGTCTGGAACATGTCATTGCCACGCAATTCATTCCCTGTGTAACCCTCAGGGCCGGCGGTAACAGGAGAACAGCGGGGCCTGGAAGCACAGTGGGCGCTTGGGGCTGCCTAGCACAGGGCAGATCATACATGGAGGCGTTGCCTCCTGGTTGCTGGGGAAGTGCTGAGCTGTGGGCTGGGGCGCAGGTCACGGGCTTGGGGGCTGAAGATTCGAGTCGTTCCCTCATCACTAGCCTGTGGGGTGATCTGCAGCTCATCACCTGGTTTTTTAATTGTAGATAAGCATTCATTCAGAGGCCTTCTATGTGGTTGCAGGGAGTCTTTTTAACAAGTGTGAAAACAGACAAGGGGCTTCATTCCACAGCCCCTGGTGAGTAAGAGCCAGAACAGCACATCATTCCTGCAAGGACCGAGACCGTGCAGTCCCCCGGCATGCCCGCATGTGGCGGGGGGAGGCGATAGGCAGCTGCTCTCTTTGTGTCCTGGAGTGGCATTCCTGCAACATCTCACTGGTGTGGATCCTGTGGTCCCCTTCAATGGCTCTCTGTCCACGCCAGTTCCTGAGGAACAGTGGGAAGCAGCAGAGAATGATGGTAAAGACTGTGGGCTTTGGGGCAGGGGGTCAAGTGTCTGAATCTCGATTCTGCCACTTGCCGTTGCTGACCTTGGGTAAGTCAAGTGACCCTTTTCAAATTGTCTACTTGTATAAACAACAGGACAAGTAAAGGACCTTCCTCGGGGCGTGGTTGGGTGGGTCCCAGACAACTCTTGGTGTATTGCTTAGTCCGTGGCTAGCTGTGAATAAGGGCAAGGCGATGCTGCTGTCCTGCACTCCAGGGGCTGCGGTAGCTGCGTCTCAGGCTGTGAAGCTACAGCTTAGACCTCACAGGCCTGATTCCCATGGCAACTTTGAGGGTGATCTTCCAGAAGGATTCCGCGAGCCCCAGCAAACAGTGAGACTTGGAGAAGACGGGATGGTCAGTTAACGTCCATGTATGAGGCATTGTGGGAAATCTCCAATCCTGGGACAGTTTAATAATATTTATTCCCAAAGGCTGCTGGGAAACGTGGCGTAAGACGGGCTCACCGTGCTTGGTGCGTAGCAGGCACCGAAGGGCAACGTTTTTCTTCTCCCTCTTCCAGTCCCTGGGTCCAGGGGGCTGGGCCACTGCAGGAGCTGGCTCTGTGTCAGGAGGGCACCCAGGTGCCTGGGTCCATGGTGGGGTCCACCTGGAGGACTCCTGGCACGCTGGCCTGCCTATGAGACCGCTGGGGAGAGAGGGCTCCTAGGCGAGGGAGGCAGCGTGGTATCTGGGAAAGAACCCAAGGAAAGCGACTCAGAGATGTTGCCTCTCATCTTTGCTCCACCACTTCCTGGCCTTGTGAGCTGAGTGCTTTACCGATAATCTCCTGAATTTGTTTCTCCGTCGTTCAGATGGAGGGAAGACTCTATGCGGTAGAACCTGTGGTGATAGTGTACAAGCCCAGTGTGAGAACGTGGCTTCGTGGCTGTGCTTGGAGATGTCCAAGCAGGTAAATAATTGGCAGGTGGGAAGCGAACGGGAGCCCTCAAGCAGGACAAAGCTAGACCTGCGTCAAGTTGCCTGGAGTGGTCCTGGGTAGTAAACTCATGCAGGCTCCTCCTGAAACCTCTAACTTCACTTCTCACGGGAGTCTAAGCTACAGAAAGCAGCTCAGCCACTCTGGCTGGTGTGGCTCAAGTGGATTGAGTGCCGGCCTGCGAACCAAAGGGTCCTGGTTCGATTCCCAGTCCAGGCACATGCCTGGGTTGTGGGCCAGGTCCCCAGTAAGGGGCATGCCAGAGGCAACCACACACTGATGTTTCTTTCCCTTTTTCTCCCTCCCTTCTCTCTCTAAAAATAAAAAAAAGAAATCAGCCCAAATGCCCCTTCTCCACTGTCTCCTCTGCCCCCCCGCCCCACTCCTCAGTGCTGGAAGTAACTGCTAAGATCTCTAAACATCCATAACCCTTTTCTACATTAGTATTGTCCAGCAGAAATCTAAAAGGGGCCACGTATGTGATTTCACATGTCCTGGTAACAGAAGAAACAGGGTTGAGTAATTTTAATATTTTATTTAAATAACATTAAGTGTTTTCTTGAATCTTAATATTTTATTCTAACACTTTACTTATGCCATATATTTCATTATATGAAATATATTTCAACATATAATCAATATAACATTTGAACAAGATCCTTTACATTGTTTTTTGCTCCTACTATCTTCAAATCCCACTGTGTACTTTATACTTCAGCACATCTCAGTCGGGCCAAGCCGCATTTCGAGTGTTCCGCAGCCACACGTGGCTAGTAGCGACCACATGTTGGCACAGGTGCCTACCTTCCTGTGGCCCTGAGGTGTGTCTTGTGTTTGAGGTTTCGCTGCAAGTGCTTCAGATGGGTGTTAGACCGTGTACTTCTGGAGGACAGGATCCCTGAACGATTTGTCTTTGCTTCCTTCACAATGCACAGCGCTTCATTTTGCACTTAATAGGTACTCAGTGGATTCAATGAACTGATATATTAACCAAGGAACAAATGAACGCATGAATGAAAGAAGTGGAAACCCCAGGGAGCCAGTTTTTCAATCTGGGAAATAGCACTTTAATCGATGCAGTCATGTGATCGCTCGCTACTGGGCTTCTACTATTCAATGCGACCGATTTTACCAAGTTGCCGTTACAGGCGAGGCATGTACCGAGTGCCGCAGGGCCCTTTGTAAGGACACAGTGCTAGCTCTAAGTGACCTCAGTCGCAGTCGTCCCCTCCCTGAGGGGTGGATTACAGTGCTCTGGGCCCTGGCTTGGAAAAGGCAGGCGTCCCTCCTCACACTGTTCAGCCATACACATCTTGCACACTTCAAGAGTTAAACGTATTTGCCTAGAAGTTTGCCATTTTAACTCTGCCAAGCAATTTTCATAAAAGATGTGTTTTTTTCCATATCCTGTCATTGTAGAAGCAAATAAATGAGAGAGTATTTTGAACTCACATTACTAACTTGCAATAAGTTATCCTTGAGGGACTTAAGGACTTAATATTATTTTATGCTTCAGGGGAAAAATTGACACTGAGTGCCATAAATATATCAAGATCTAATCCAATCCAGTGGTGCGGGCATGTAAATTCCCTGCAGGAGTTTCAAAATCCATGTTCTGGCCCTGAAGACTTGATTATGTCTTTGGACTTTTAGCTAACAAAATGTTTGTCTGATACCTTTTCTGAATTGGGAGTTCTTTGAGGGTGAGGAGTATCTATCTGCCTATCCATCCACCCACCCACTTATCCATCCATCCATCCATCCATCCGCTCACTTACCTGTACTGCATCTCTCCATCTGTGCCTTCAGTGGTGCACCGAGCACCGTTCCTGGCACTCACTGGGAGTTCAGCAGATGCGTATTGAGTGAATCATGCAAAGTCAAGTCCATGGTGATTGTCGTTCGTGATTCATCACAGCGTCCTCTGATATTCGTAATCTGCCCTTGTCAAATAAGGAGAAAATGTGAATGACCAGGGTCGTGCCCTCTCTCTACTCTCATTCATGACTAATTACATTCACTTTTTGTAGCATACGTTCCTCTAATTTTTTTATTTCCTCATACCTTTCCCCCTAAAATGACTCATGTCATTAGAACCCTTCCATATTAATCATTTCAAAACCACAGTCCTCTGAATCACGGATGGGTCTTGGTCTACAATGAAACACATTCACTAGGAAACGACAGTACTTCTAGGAAATGGCTTGGTGTCACGTGGCCCTTTTGACAAGGTTTCGGGTGACCAACCTGAATCCACCTGGAGGAAAGTGCTAGAATCCATCTGCAGAGCGTCTGTAGGGAACCGGGACGTGTGTGAGAGGTTACGAATGCCAGCGGAGTCTGTGAAGGCTGTTGGAGGGTGTGAGTGTGCTCCAGCCACTTCCCGCTCTGCTCTGTGGAAGGAAAGGCCCAGCTTCCAAGAGAGCAGTGAGTTGTCACACGCAGCTCTGCAGTGGGGACCAAACGGGGTTCCTTCTCTGGCCTCAGACTCCTCAGCATGTCGTCAGATGTTGAGTTTCTGCGGTTTGTTTCTAGACATAGAACTTGGTTGTCAAAGCCTCTTTGGCGAGAAGTCTTTAATCTTCCTATCTTACCATCTTAACATAGGTTATGCTTGTTTTCATAAACAGACTAGTAAAAGATTTGAAGAAGTTGGGGCTCCGTGGGAGAGAAGTATGCTGACTGAGTAACTGAGGGGGTTACTGCGGGGCTGAAGGGTAGTGTGTTTCCAGTGTGAACTCAAAGATTGTCAAATCTGCATTGATGGCTCTGTCCCCATGTGCTGCCTACGGACTGGGCGGCTCACACAGTGAGTCCCTCTCGAATTTTCAGGCGCTCCACATCTTTATGTGTTATTACTCACCCTTAGTATCTCAGCGCTTTCATTTGTCACAGTTAAAGAGAATTTGCTTTTAAAAATTTGTAATATATGAGCCAATTCTTTGGAAACTTTTTCAATTTCTTCTGGGATTACAAAGCTCTACTCAACTTCCTCTTGAGCTGATTTGGGAAAACAGCATGTATTGCCAGAGTATTGGAAATTGGAACTCATAGTTTATAATCAAAACCAACATTATCATTCCACACTCCCACATCCAAACCACCCAGACCCATCCTGTGGGTCTCGTCCTTCCCTGCCCCAGTCCCACGGTTTTCCCACTCACTCTCAGAAACCTTTTCCCTTCCAGTTATGAGAGCAGTTCTGTTTCAGAATGAGTCTATCGCGCCTGCTGGAATAATGAAGACAAACGAACTCTGGGCCTGGGTCCAAATGGAAGTTTGGTGTCTCCCAGCATCGGTCTGCCTCAGGCAGCCAGCAGGGCGAGGGGAGGGCAGCAGCTTCTCTAGCTCCCCTGAGTTGTTCCCCTTCCTCCGCTCTCTGCCCGCCCCCGCCCCCCCTCTGCCATGTGGTTTTGGCTCCTGCAGAGTGGGGGACAGATGGGGACAGATGGGGACAGATGGGGACAGGAGAGTCCTGCATGCAGGTCACAGCGGCATCTGGCTGAGCGATGCTGGATTGAGGGAGCTGTTTAACTCAAACTTGCCTTGGGTGTGCGTGTGGGCCTTCCAGAGGGGTCACTGCAGAGCCCCTTGGGGTGCCTCTCTCAACTCAGTAGAATCTCAGCTTCAGCTGGTCACGTGCGTGACCTCTTAAATCTGTTCCTTTCCCTGGCTGCTGCTCTCTTGGATGGTGTTGTGGGTTGAATTGTGTCCCCTCAAAAGATATATTGAAGTCCTAACCCCTGACACCTATTTGGAAACAAGATCTTTGCAAAGGTGATGAACTCACGATGGGCTCGTTAGCGTGGACCCTAATCCAATGTGACTGGTGTGTCCCGCGAGGAGAAGACGGGCCCACAGGGCGAACGTCGCGATGGCAGAGGCGGATTAGAGTGAGGCCTCCGGACGTTAAGAATCTTAAGAGTCTCCAGGGGTCGACTGTCACCACCCGGAGCCTGGAGAGGCCAGGCGACTCCACCTGCTGACACCGTGACTGCCAGCCCCCAGAAGTGGGCGAAGAGGCAGTTCTGTGCGCTAAGTGCCGGTGGCCGCAGGGCACTCAGATGGACTCCCTCGGACCTGGGGCTGTGCTGCCGCGCTCACCGCCAAGTCCCCCTGCGTCGGGAAGTGCACACCTTCCATCTGCCACTGGCGAGAAAGCTGCGGTGTTCCAGGTTTGCAACTCGGGTCAGTCTTCAGGGGTGAGTCGGGTAGCAAACAGTCCCTGTGTGTCCTAGACTGCAGGGGACACGCTTTCCCCCATTGGGGCAGGAGGAGGAACTGCCGGTGAGCCTACAACTTTTTGTTGTCGACACCGTAGGCTCTTCCCTAGCCTCTCTCCCGCGGTAGGCTGCAGATAAGAAACAGATGAGGCAGGGTCTACACGGGGCCTGTAGCGCCTCACTGTGGAGGTTTGGGGGTATTTTCACCTGCGTTTTAGCTTCTTCCTTCTGGGACCTGGGCCGCAGGGACACAGACCTGCCCCTTTCAACATTCCCATTCCAGTCTAAGTTAATTTCTGCTAGAGTGCCAAGTTTTTGATATTAAGTTGGACAGAGCGTTTCTTTAATATGTATAAATATGATTAACATCATTAATATGCGGAAAAACAAATTTAAGTGACAATAAAATGCCATTATTTTTCTTATCAGATTGGCCAAAAAATTTTTTTAAATGAATGAAAATACCAGGTGATGATGAAGATGTGGAAAAACTATAATTTAGTTCATTGCTCAAGGACTATAAACTGGTACAATCTTGTAGGATAGATTGGTACAAACTTTTTAAAATTTCTATTAATATTATTTCTATGAATGCACAATTTAAATAACTGATAACTCTAGAAGGCCAGGATCTTACTGCTGAGAATTATCCCATAGAAATACTGCACAGACTGCTCAAACACACCTTTCCTTTCAACAAATGGTTTTGACGGCTTATTAAATCTTTTTTATTACCACATGGATAAATTTTGATCATGATGTATGTTAAATTACTAAAATTATTTGTTTTTATAAACAATTGTTATTTAATTATTTCTCAAAGCCAAATACCTAAGTTTGATGCATAAACACATATATTTAAAATATTCTTCAAATAATGAATAACTTATGATTTAGTTACACAAAATATTGCCTTTATTACAAATTACGTAATGAGAAAAAGCATATTGATTGATATTTTTATAACATTTTAAATAGATACATTTATTACATCGGATCCATGTCGTAATAATTTTCACTCTGTCATGTTTAGTAACCTGCCTTGTAATATATTCTGTGTACATTTATTTGTTCCTGGTTTTAGAGTCTATAAAACTCGTATGAATGTGTTTCTTTTAACTTAAAAATAAAGTTGGGTTTATTTTCTGGTAAAAATATAAGTGACTTAGCTGAGTGACTTGACAACTATTACTGCCTTTGCTGAGGAATTTATATGGTGGAGAATTTCCATATAAGCTATGTGAAGAAAATGATAAGTTTGCAGCTCCAAACATATAACAAAATGTCTTTACAGCACATAAAATAAAAATATTCCATTTTAAAATTATTTTAGAAAAAAATATAATGAAGTGAATGATAATTCAATTTCTTAATACTTCCTGACCATATCATGTACCAAGAGGCCTCTGACTCAGAAGGCTCACAGGTGTGATTAATAATAATTTGATAAATCCTGGTTATGAGCAACTGAATGGCAAATATATGGGTAATAGATTTTGCAAGTCAAGGGTCTCAAATTCTTTGCTTTCGACACAATTTTGGATGTCTTTGGTTGTCCGCTGATGGACCAAAGTAATGTTTGGTAATGACCCCTGTGACATATTTGCCAAACGATTCAACGTTTTAATTTGTCGTTACTTAGAACAACAGCAAGCGCCAGGACAAGTCCAGAGCGGGGACTGAGAGGAAAGG
The DNA here is from genome assembly GCA_004026765.1 of Micronycteris hirsuta. Lineage (NCBI taxonomy): Eukaryota > Metazoa > Chordata > Mammalia > Chiroptera > Phyllostomidae > Micronycteris > Micronycteris hirsuta. The sequence goes on along the minus strand of PVJI01000264.1, from coordinate 151,780 downwards.
AAAGACTTCACGAGCGCCCCCAGCCGCACTTGTTTCCTGGTTTCGAGCAGAGGGCCCGTTTTGCACTGTCCCCTGCAAATTATGTGGCTCACTCTGCTCAGCCTTCATTGGCAGGAGGCCCAACAGGGCAGCTTCCCGGAGCCCTTTCTAGAGAGTGGACCGGGATGGGGAGGTGGGGCTGGGCAGGAGAGAAGGATGGAGCTCCCCGGTTTTCCAGGGATGAGGGTAATTTCCACAGCGGGTCAGAAGCAGGCGGCACGCCCCCCAGTGCCGTTGTGCCAGGGACCGTTTGGCGACCGCAGGAGTCCTGTGCTGCTGTCGGAAATGGAGAGTCACATTTCAGCGGAGATCCTGGCCTTCTCCCTCAGAAGGATCTCGAAGTCTGAGGATGTGTTTGTCATCAGTGACATCATCAGGGAGCAATAGAACAACAACCCTAATCTGTGAAGCACTTTTGTAGTTGTCACTATGAGACTCAAGGCGTAGATTTCAGTCGGAAGACGGGGGGCCTCCTTGCTGGAATGGCTGGACCACTGGGGCCTGCTGGGGCCCGCGGTGTAGTGGCTGGAATTGGATGTGTGCCTAGGGAGGCAGCCAGGACCCAGCCGGTGCGGCTTCTGCTTCTTCCCAGGTGCGTCCCTGAGCGTCTGCCCCCTCCTGCGGGCCCGCGTGTGGCCATGCTGTGAGGGGGAAAAGCAGAGGGTGTGTATGCCACGGAAGTGCTCAGTAAATAAGTGCTGATTTGGTCCATTGCTGAAGTTTGGGAGTGGGTTCACGGAGGAGGGCATGACTTCTGGGCCGTTCTCGGCGCCTTTGCCATAGACCCCACTGCTCCCGTGCCCTTGCTCTGTCCCCTCCCCCGCTGAGGTCAGGGGCCATGCTTGCCGGTGGGGGATGCAGAAAACTATCCCAACAGCACACCCAGGCCCTGTCCTGCCTCAGGAAGGAGCGACTCCCAGACCTGCTCCCCATTCTCAGGGATGCTCCCGCGCGCCGTGGGGAGTGCACCGAGGACCGGTCCTTTCCTGCGCAAACATTTGCTGAGTGTCCACAGTCCATAGTCTGATGGGTGAGCAGCCTTATCGTTTCAACGATGTGTCTCTGTGTGGACAGGATGGTGAGTGCAGGGGACCACGTGGGATGCCGTCCCATGCAGTCATGGTGACTTCTCGGAATGGATCACAAGTCCCCCGAACTTGGAGGAGAAAAGAGAAGAGCCGCAAGAGACCACAAAGTTCTGAGAACTTTGTGGGTTTGGAGAACTAAAAGAGTGGACAATGGCCACTCATTCTCTCTTGTTTTACTAATCATATTTTTCTATTCATTGCTTTATACACGGCGACATCGACAAAAGAGTAATTAGAGACCATTGTGTGATTATACAAATGTTTAAAATAAACTTAGTTGAGAAAAAAAATCTCTTTGGCTTAAAACAATTGCTAGATGTTTCATATACACGGAGCTGGTGAAAAACGGTACCCTCATATTATTGCTTCATTACTCCTCCCTAAGTAATTTATCCTGAACTGACGCTGTTTTCCTTGAGAATAGCCCACTGATGAAGCAAAGCTTTTATCAAGCGCTGCTATTATCTCACTGCAGCGACTTGCCCCCCAGTCCCAGGCCTTTGCGCCCCCGATGACTGCTGCTATTTATGTGTGGAAATTCCAATAGGGTGGAATGCCATTTTTATTTTTACTTTCACTTTACAATTTTGCTGTTTAGTCATACTTCAACGGGTACATTTTGGTCACTGATTCTGTCCCAGGCCCTGCGTCAGACACTGGAAGTAAAACCACGGACAAAGCCTGGCCAGGGGGCTTGGTTGGTTGGGGCATCACCCTGTGCACCAAAGGTGGCAGGTTTGGTCCCCGTAGGGGCACGTGTGGGACGTTCTGCTCTCGCATCAATGTTTCTCTTTCTCTCTCAAATCAAGAAAAATATCCTCAGGTGAAGATGAAAAAAACCATGAACAAGGAAACTCTGCTCTAGGCAACTGAAGGTCTCTGTGTGTTTAGCGGAGGAGTTGGGTGGGGGCTGCGGCCGGCTGGGGGGGTGGGGAGTGAGGACACGGAGCAGTTAGGAGGCAGTTACCACGCAGCTAGACGGTGGGCGACGAGGACCCGAGGAACGAGGTGCTTTGAAAGGTACACAGGAGAGAAAAATATCCCAGCTGACACAGTCCACCTACATGAAGCTGGGGATGAAGGGGAGGTAGAGAAGATATAGTTACAAGAAACTTTCATGGTTAGCTGAGAAAAGAAGGCAGGAGTCAGGGCTTGGGTTTCCCCATCTTGTTCAAATTCTCCAATCGCAGCTGCGTGAGACACAGCGAGATCCCAGGTAAACCCAGCAAAGACCGCTGCTGAGTTAGCCCTAGTTTGCAGAATCATGGACGAACAGAGGGTGGTTGCTGTAGACCCCCATGTGTGTGTGTGTGTGTGTGTGTGTGAGAGAGAGAGAGAGAGAGAGAGAGAGAGAGAGAGACATGGTAATAGATGATACGTACAAACACCCGGGTTAGTTTCCCACCTGAGCCCAAGTCCAGTCACAAACCTGACCCCTGTACCATCCGCCTGCCTGTGTCACTCATTACTCGACCCCGCAGCGAGCTCGTGGCAGAGGGGCATGAAGGGTTTGGCATTCTCTCGTGAGCCTCCTTGCTTCCCTCCCTTTCCCAGCTTCAGCAGCCACTGCCGAGCTGAAACCCTCCGGAGCAGGGGCAGCTGCAGTGGGTGTGGGAGAGCCCAGGCCAGGTTGCAATTTTCCTCTTGGTTGTACTTAAGTGGTGTTTGCTGGGTTTTGACAGCAAACCAAGCTGTCCCTGCGTGATTAAAAGGACTGCGTTGCCTGCGGTTGTTGTTTGTCCTGTGTGTCTGCTCACTGCTTTCGGTTTAGAGCCCACACAGGAGGGAGCCACAGGGAGCCTGACGTTTTCCATCTGATTTATTTGGCTTAGCATGATATTCTCCAGGTCCATCCACGCCGTTGCAAACGGCAGCGTTTCATCTTTTCTTATGGGTGATTGCGTTCCATTCTGTGTACGAAACACATCTTCTTTAGGGGGGCAGGGGTGGGGGGGCAAAGGGGGTCACATATGTGGTGACGAAAGATTTGACTTTGGGTGGTGAACACACACTGCAGTAGAGGGACGATGTGGTATGGAACTGTCGCCTGAAACCCGTACCATTTTATTAACCAGTGTCACCCAGGACGTTTAGTCAAAAAACAGGCAGTGCGTCCTCCGTGTTGTCCGCGTAAGACAGAGGCTGTGTCTAGTGGCACAGTCGTCGCAGAAGTGCCTGTGGATGTCAGCTGGTGACATGCCAGCTGGTGGACCAGGGCCCAAATACAGTGCCCATGGAGATGAAAAAATCATGTGTATTGTCAGCAAGGAGGCATACTTCCTCAACATTATAATAAAAGACAAGACCTACTTTTCCCCCTGTAGAGCAGTTCATTAGACCAGGAGGGTAAACCACCCTCTGGGGACACCCCTAGTTCCACCCAGTGGAAAGCCCGGGCTCAGCCGGGCCGGCGCGGAGAGCAGCCCGGCCAGGGACAGTCTCCGTAGCCGAGGAGCCCCGGGCTGTGCGGTTTCCCGCTCGTGAAAGCGAAGTAACTTTCTTAAAGGTGTAGGGGAGGGTGGGTTGTGGGTCTATCATCTTTTTCAGGAAAATCATTTTTAAAAGTTTTTAAAATTATGTAACTCCCAAATTATGAGTCGTCTTCAATCATGTTGTGCAAGAGCAAAGGGCAAGCGTTGCCGAGAGAGGGATGCTTTCACTCCGACAAGGTGGTTCTCCAGAGTCTTATCATACAACGGGAAAGTACAGAGTCCGCGCTCGTTCTGGAAGTCTGCAAGTTTGCGCTGAAGGGACCCTCCCTAAAACTTGAGTATTTGGCAAAGAGAACGGGATATAAAAGGCAAAACAGAGTTCAGCTATTTATTTCTTTATTAACTAAATGTAACCTACATAGAATCCAAATGATGACTCCATAGCAGTGAACTAATTTTGCTTTGCAAAGATTTAATAAAATATTTGATCATATGATAATACTTGCCATTACCTCACTGAAACTGGAGACAAATATGAAAGAAACCGTCTCCTTCTTATCGCTCCTAAACACTAGTACAAGGTGGCTTTCACATCGAGGTCTACTTATGTGACTTATGTAGTTCAAGTTCTCTGGGTAGAAAACACGTCGTCACGTGCTGGACCGTGTTCTGGGTGACTTCTGGTTTCTGACTGAAAGCCATCTCCTGCCGGGACCCTCGACAATGTCCTCCCTTGTCCTTCTGACCCCCGTCTATTTGGAAAACCTGCAACCAACCCAGGTTTGTCTCTGCTTGAAGCGATCCGATCACACCAAATGGTGCTACCGAAAATGTGCAGATAATTTTCAATTCAGCCCCACAAGTGTTCTTCACATCCTGTGTCAGTTCTTGCACTAACTGACCGAAGGGGCCACTCCAGCTTGTTACCTTTCCTCTTAGGTGGAAGGCACACTGCTGTCCCGTGCCGGACACCGAGGGTCAGGCACGTGAGGTGCCCATGGTGAAGTAAGGAGGTGGTCGCTTTGGGCTTCTGATCCTGCATGTGCACGCCCTGAGAGCGACCGCCTCTGTAGGGCCAAGGCGACGAAGGCTTCACCCTGGTCCTCGTCCTAGTCTTACGATAGCTGTATTCTGCTGTGAACAATTAGAAAATGGAGCAGATACGTGAAATATGTGTTTTCAGAGAGGACAAAGCTTGATCTCTGAGATTAGGGGAACAAGTGAAGTGAGCTCTGTGGTGTCTTGTTTTTGTTGCTGTCGGCACTTTTGGGGTCATTGTCTAGGGAGGAGACCCCCCAAAGTGTGTCAGTTTCACTGAGTCGAGGAGACAGGTCAAAGTCCAGGTAGTTGGAAGTGGGGTGTCTCTGGCAATCTTCTTCCTCAGGGCTGCTCTGATTGTTCAGGGTCTTCTGTGGTTCTGTATGAATTTTAGGATTGTTTTTTCTATTTCTATGAAAAATGCTACTGGAATTTTGGTAGTGAATGCATTGAATCTGTAGATTGCTTTGTGTAGTATGGCCATTTTAAGGTTAATTCTCTCACTCCTGCCCCAGCTGCTGTGGCTCAGTGGATTGAGTGCCAGCAAAGGGCTGCGGGTCCGATTCCCAGTCAAGGCACAAGCCTGCGTTGTGAGCAAGGTCCCTCAGTGAGGAGCTCGTGAGAAGCAACCACATATTGATGTTTCTCTCCCTCTCTTTCTCCCTCTCCCTTCCCATCTAAAAATAAATAAATAAAATATTTATAAAAAGTTCTCTTACTCCATGAACATGGGATATCTTTCCATACTTTGTGTTTGCTTTCATCGTTGTCATGCAGTTTTTAGTTAATGATCTTCTTTCTTTCTCCTTGGCTAAATTTATTCCCAGGTACTTTCTTCTCTTTGGTGCTATTGTAAATGGGGTTGTTTTCTTAATTTCTTTTCCAGATAGTTCATTGTTAATGTGTAGAAATGCAACTGATTCCTGTATGTTTATTTTGTGCATGGCAACTTAGCTGACTTCATTTATTAGTTCTAACAGTTTTGGGGAGGGATCTTTAGGGTTTTCTGTATATAAATCGTGTCATCTGCGTACTTCTTCCTTTCCAATTTGGATGGTTTTCCTTTTTTTCTTGCCTAATTACCCCGGGGAGGATTTCCAGTATTATGTTGAATAACAGCAGTGACGGTGGGCAAATTTGTCTTCTTTCTGATCTCACAGGAAAAGCTTTTAGCTTTTCACCATCAAGTATGATGTTAGCTGTGAGTTTGTTATATGTTGTATATTCGGTTGAGGTACATTCCTCTTATATCAAATCTGATGAGATTTTTTTATCATAAAGTTATTTTGAACACTATCATTCTTTTTCTGCATCTACTGAGAGGATCATGTGATTTTTAAAAAGATTTTCTTTATTGTATTTTTAGAGAGAGGAGAAGGGAGGGAGAAAGAGGGAGAGAAACATCAATGTGTGGTTGCCTTTCATATGTCCCCAAATGGGGACCTGGACCACAACCCAGGCATGTGCCGTGACTGGGAATCAAACCGGCAACCCTTTGGCTCACAGGCTGTCACTTAATCCACTTAGCTACACCAGCAAGGGCATGATTTTTATCCTGAATGAGGTTAGTGTGGTATATCACATTCATTCATTTGCATGTACTGATAAATTCTTATGTCCTTGAATCCCAAGGATAAATTCCATTTGATCATAGTGCATGATCATTTTAATGCATTGTTGAAGTTTATTTGCTATTATTTTGTTGAGAATTTTTGCATCGTATTTATCAGGGATATTGGCCTATAATTTTTTTCCTTGTACTGTCTTTGCCTGGCTTTGGTGTGAGAACAATACTGGCCTCACAAAGTGAGTTTTGCAGTGTTTCCTGCTCTTCAATATTTGGAGGAGTTTGAGAAGCTTTGGCACTAATTTTTCTTTAAATGCTTGGTAGAATTCTCCAGTGAAGCCATCCTATTCTGGAATTCTCTTTGTTGGGAAGTTTAGATTACCACTTCAATCTCCTTACTTCCATTGGTCTGCAGAGATATTCTATTTCTTCATGATTCAATCTTGACAGAGTATATGTTTCTAGCAATTTCTCTATTTCTCTGGGTTATCCAATTTATTGGTATATAATTTTTCGTAGTAGTTTCTTGTGACTCCTGTATTTCTGTGGTATCAGTTGTAATGTCTCATCTTTCATTTATGATTCTATTGGAGTCCTCTCTTATTTTTAGTCTAGCTAAAAGCTTGTCAATTTTATTTATCTTTTCAAAGAAAAACTAACTCTTAATTCTATTTATCTTTATAATTTTCTTTGTTTCTACTTCATTTTTTTCTGCTCTAATGTTTATTATTTTCTTCCCTCTGCTAACTTCGGGTGCAGTTTGTTCTTTGTTTCCTAGCTCTTTGAGGTAGAACGCTATGTTATTTGAGATCTTTCTTTTTATTTAATGTAGGAATTTGTTGCTATGAGCTTTTCTCTAAAACTGCTTTTTTGAATCTCATAAATTTGTATGTTGTGTTTCAGTTTTCATTTGTTTTCAGAAACTTCTTTATTTTTATTTTAATTCCTTCTTTGACCATTCATTGTCCAAGAGTGTGGTGTTTAATTTCCACATATTTGTGAATTTTCCAGTTTTTCTCCTGTTGTTGACATCTAGTTTCATACCCATTTAATTGACTATTATAGAACACTCAGCCCAACATGTAGGAGACTATGATTATACATGATTTTCAAGTGCACATGGGACATTTCATAAGATGGACCATGTGCTGGAACATAAAATAAGTCTCAAATTTAAAATGATTGAAATTATGGAGTATGTTCTCTGACCACAAAAGACGTAAACTAAAAATAAATGATAAAATGTTGCCTGGAAAAATCTTAAATTTGGAAATTAACAAACACTTTTTAAAAATAACAGTTGAAACAGAAGAAATCACTAGAGAAATTAAAAATATTTTAACTTAATAAAAATAAAAACACAGTCATAAAATTTTGTTGGATGCAGCTAGAGAAACGCTGGGGAAATTTATAGCTTAATAATGTTCACATTAAAATGAAGAATGGTTTAAAATTAAAGATCTAAAATTTCACATTAGAAGTTGGAAAAATAAGAAAAATTAAAGGCAGTGTAGAAGAAAAGAAAGAATGAAGATAGAGTGGAAGTCAATGAAATAGAATACAGCCAACAAATAGAGAAAAATCAATTAAATCAAGAGCTGGCTGCTTGGAAACAATAATGAAATTGATAAAGCTCTAGCTAGACTGATCAAGAAGAAGAAGAAATAACACAAATGGTAAGTATCAGGAATGAGAGGATAACGATATAGAGAACATAGAAATTGGCACAACTTCATGCCAATAATTCAACAGCGCAGCGGAATTGACAAATTTCTTGAAAAAAACACTTTCCTAAAACAGCTTTAAAAGAAACTTTCAGTTGTAAATATCTCTATACCTAGTAAAGAAATTGAATAATTAAATTCCTTCCGACAAAGGATAGTTCAGTCCCAGGTGACTTTATGGGTGAATTCTACCAAATATTTGAGAACAAGATACTATCAATCTTATCAAATTTTCAGAAAATAGAGTAGAAGGGCTACTTACCAACTCATTTCTTTCTTTTAATATATTTTATTGATAATGCTATTACAGTTGTCCCATTTCCCCCCTTTATTCCCCTCCACCCTGTGTCCCCCTCCCACCTGCATTCTCCCCGCTTAGTTCATGTCCATGGGCCGTACATGTAAGTTCTTGGGCTTCTACGTTTCCTATACTATTCTTAACCTCCCCCTGTCTGTTTTGTACCATTTATGCTTCTTATTCCCTATACCATTTCCCCCATTCTCCTTCCTCCTCCTCCCCACTGCCAACCCTCCATGTGATCTCCATTTCTGTGATTCTGTTCTTGTTCTAGTTGTTTGCTTAGTTTGATTTTGTTTTTTTAGGTTTGATTGTTGATAGTTGTGAGTTTGTTTTAATTTTACTGTTCATAGTTTTTTATCTTCTTCTGTTTCTTAGACAAGTCCCTTTAACGTTTCATATAATAAGGGCTTGGTGATGATGAACTCCTTTAACTTGACCTTATCTGGGAAGCACTTTATCTGCCCTTCCATTCTAAATGATAGCTTTGTTGGATAGAGTAATCTTGGATGTAGGTCCTTGCCTTTCATGACTTGGAATACTTCTTTTCAGCCCCTTCTTGCCTGCAAAGTTTCTTTTGAGAAATCAGCTGACAGTCTTAGGGGAACTCCTTTGTAGGTAACTCTCTCCTTTTCTCTTGCTGCTTTTAGGATTCTCTCCTTGTCTTTACTCTTGGGTAATGTAACTATTATGTGCCTTGGTGTGTGCTTCCTTGGGTTCAAATTCTGAGCTTCCTGGACTTCCTGGAAGTCTATTTCTTTTGCCAGATTAGGAAAGTTTTCCTTCATTATATTTTCAAATAAGTTTTCTATTTGTTGCTCTTCCTCTTCTCCTTCTGGCACCCTTATGATTTGGATGTTAGAAAGTTTAAATTGTCCCATAGGGTTCCTAAGCCTCTCCTCATTTTTATGAATTATTGTTTCTTCATTCTGTTCTGGTTGAATGTTTATTTCTTCCTTCTGCTCCAAACCATTGATTTGAGGGCTGGTTTCCTTCCCATCGCTGTTGGTTCCCTGTGCATTTTCCTTTAATTCACTTTTCATAGCCTTCACTCTTTCCTCTCTTTTGCGATCATACTCAGCCAATTCTGTGAGCATCCTGATTACCAGTGTTTTGAACTGTGCATCTGATAGGTTGGCTATCTCTTCATCGCTTAGTTGTATTTTTTCTGGAGCTTTGATCTGTTTTTTCATTTGGGCCATAATTTTGTCTCAGTATGCCTGTTATGTAGTAAGGGGTGGAGCCTTAGGTATTCGCCAGGGTGGGGCAAGCCATGTAGCTGTGTTGTGACGCTGTATGTGGGGTAGAAGTTTGAGAGGGAACAGTGCCACTTGCTTGGCTCTTGGCTGGCTTTCAGTCACTTCCCCCGCTACCCACAAGCAAATTGGGCCCTTCTGGTGCTGATTCCCACTTGGGTGGGCTTGTGTATGTTCTAGGACCCTGTGGGTCTAGAACTCACCTGTGAGGCTGGGATTTTCTCCCACTGCCTCAACCCCTACAGGTGTTTTCAGTCAGAGGTTTTGAGGCTTTATTTCCCCATGCTGGAACCCTGGGTTGCGTGGTCTGTCTTGCTCCCCAGTTGTTCTTCCCAGTTTATCTGCTCATGAACATGGGACCACCTGGTTCACCAGCTGCCGCCTCGCTGTGCGTCCTCCCCACCACGGCTGCCCATCTCTACCCTTCCTACTGGTCTGGGTGAGTGTTTCCTCTTTAACTCTGGTTGTCAGACTTCCATACAGTTCGATTTTCTGGCAGTTCTCGTTGTTTTTTTGTTTTTAAATTTGTTGTTGTCCTTCATTTGGTTGTGCAAGGAGGCAAACTGTATCTACCTATGCTTCCATCTTGGCTGGAAGTCCATATTCCCCCAACTCATTTCATGTGGTCAGCATTACCCGGATCCCAAAACCAAAGGCATTACCAAACCAAACCAAACAAAACCAGACAAATGCTCCCCTTGAATATAAATGTAAAAATCCTTAATAAAGTATTAGCAAATTGAATCCAGTTATGTTTGAAAAGGACAATATCCTGTGGCCATGTGGCATTTACATCAGAAATTAAAGATTGGTTTAACATTAGAAAATCAGTAAGTGTAATTTATGACGTAAGCAGAATAAAATATAAGACAACGTGATGATTGCAACAGATGAAGGACAAACATTTGACAAAGTTGAACAAATTAATCCATGAGAAAATTATCCAGCAAACTATGAATTGAAGCAAATTCATCAAAATAAAGAAAATCCGTCACAACTTACAGTCATCGTACATTAAAGACTGATTTCTAGGAGAGGGGACAAGGCAGGGTTGTGCACTCTTGTCACTTGTTACCATTTTATACAAGACCCTGACCCATGCAAAAAGGTAAGAAAATGAAGTAAAAGACATACAGAATGGCAAAGAAGAAGTAAAACTTTTCACTGTCAGATGACATGATTGCACATGTAGAAAATACTAAATAAGTGGTAATGGAAAAATATAATAAAGATTAAATAAAAAAGAAATTCTAAGGAACTTACAAACATCAGAATATTAGTTGTTTGCCTTATTGAGTTACAAGTGTTCTGCATATATTTTGGATATAAGTCTTTTGAAAAATATCTATACTGTATATTTTTAACTCAGTTAAAAATGAGGAAAAATCCGAATAGACACTTTAAAAAAGAAGTTTTGTCTTGACTGGTGTGATTCAGTGGGTTTGGAATCGTCCCGCAAAGTGAAAGGTCACTGGTTCAATTCCTGGTCAGGGCACATGCCTGGATTGTGGGTTTGGTCCCCGGTCAGGGTGCATACGAGAGGCAACTGATTGATGTTTCTCTCACACATCGATGTTTCTCTCCTTCCTCCCTTCCCATCTCTCTAAAAATAAATATATGAAATCTTCCAAAAAATAAAAATAAAAAAGAAGATATAAAATGATGACCAAGCACATGAAAAGATGTTCAACAACATTATTTATTAGAAAAATGCAAATTAAAAGCCCAACAAGAGACCTCCAGGCACCATGTCCCAGCAGAATGGCTAAAACAGAAAAGACAGGCGAGCCCAGTGCTGGTGAGGACACACCAGAACGGGAACCCTCACATTGCCGGTGGGAATGCGAAATGCTGAAACCGCTTTGGAAAAGTTTGACCGATTTTTAATGAAATTACAGATGTATTTATAACACAACCAAGTAATTACAGTCCAAGAAATCTGTCCAAGAAAAATGAAACAATACAAGGTCCAACACAAATAATGCCTCCTTTTTATTACAAAATCTTTTATTAAAAAATCATAAGCATGTAATTCTGTAACATAACAATATCACACTCAAGCACACCACATGACATCGTAGGTGAAATGTTCAAATTAAAGCCATAAATTATGACGCCCAGATTATTATGCTCCCAACCACACTCAAGCAGTCCTTACTTCTGCCAGACCTTGTGAATCCAAACAAGACTTGTCTGTTAATATTGACATCTTTATTCGTGCTATCCCACACGGGAATTACACAAATTTCCATGACTAGGTAAGTGGATAAACAAATTTTGTTTATATCCATGCCATGAGATTCTACTCAGTCATAATAAGAATGAACTACTGGTACTCAATAAAGTGGACGAATCTCAAAACCATTCTGAGTGGGAGAAGCCAGACTCAAAAGAGTGCAGTTGACCCTTGGACAATGCAGGGGCTAGGGGTGCTGACTCTCCTGTGCAGTTGAAAATTTGAGTATAATTTTTTAGACGCCCCCGAAACTTAACTGTAGTCATCCCTTAGTCTGTGTGGGACACTGGTCCCAGGACCCCAGGGTTACCCAAATCCGCAGATGTTCAGGTCCCTGTATAAAATGGCACAGAGCAGTGCACACACTTGGCCCTCTGCACTGTGCATTCCCAACCGCCACTCAAAATGCTGTTCTCTGCCGCCTGTTAGTTGAATGTAAGGACGCGACACTCAGGGACACAGAGAGCTGCCTGTGTACTTCCTGGAAAGAGGCGTGTATAAGTGGGCCCACCCAGTCCAAATCCAGGCGCCTTTCTTTTCAGTCAGTGCACCGCCAGCTCTCCGTATCTCTGAGCTTAGCATCCTTGGATTCAACCAAAACTGGATCCAAAACAGTCATTTCAGTTGTGGTTGGGAATCTACAGATGGGAGGGATGACTATATGCATTATTTTGTGCCTTTTCATTTGAGAGCCTTGAACATCTATGGATTTGGGCATCCCCAGGGGATCCTGGAATCAGATACTGAGGGGCGACCATACAGAGGAAGTAAAACTATGTTTGCCCACTTAGAAAAATGTTTTCTCTCCAGTTTGCCTATAAAATTATAACTTTTTAGTAAGAGACATATACCATTTTGGGGCACTCTTATTCAAAATTATGTTCTTGAATAAAATTGTTAGATTATGAATTCAGCGATTTACATATAAGGATGTTGCCTAATCAAAGCATTCAGAATCGAAGTCAGAGTAGGCAAGTCCTAAATTCGTGGGTAACTGTTCAGCTACTCTGTTTTCTCAAATGGATAAGACAGAATATTTAAGATTTTCACCAGCATTATTTTGTGCATGCAGGAAAACTTGCCAAATCTTCTAAGTGGACATCTAGGTTTTTAAGCCCACTACGTTTTTTTCTGAGTAACCTACATTTCAATCAAAATGCCTCCAGGTACTGCCAATGAAAACTGGTAATCTTACCTGTCATCCCACAGAAATCAAAATTAGCATTAGAAATTCGGTGGGTGGCAGTGGTAAGGCAGTACACGGATTTAAAGTGAGGAAACAGCAAGAGCAATTTCAGCGTTGTTAGTAAATGAGAAGGGTATTACATGCTTTGGGAACGGTGTTTGTATTACATGTCAAACCCCATTACAAAATACGGCATTAGAATGGAAAGGTTTATAGCCAAAGCCACGTCCACACCCCTGGCCCACGGCCCATTTATTTCAGGCAACATTCAGTACAAAACAGAGACACTGTCCTTGGACTTCACTGATAAAACTTGGCTTGTGTTGCCACGCGCCTCCTGCCAAAGCATTCCCAGCTAGTGCACACTCTCCCGTGCATCGGTCCTAGAGCTGCGCTCCGCACAAGCCCTTCCCTTGCTCCCTTGCACTCCCGCTCCACATTCCTGCTAGACTCCTGAACCGGACCACGGATTTCACTTCTACTGAAAATCTCAAAATGGGTGAAGAGTGTTTAAGGCCAGCCAGGAATTCTCTAAGAGCTTTGCTGAGATTTAATTATCCCAGATGAGGAAGCATTGCTTCCAACACACGTCAGGATCGGGTGGTGCACTCTGCTGACACATCAGGAATGCAGCTCAGCAATTACTTTGGTCTTAGGGTTTTCAGAGGATTAATTTAATGGGCAAAGGTTCCGATGCTGAGGCAGAATCCAATTTTAATGACAATCTCAGTATCTCCGGGAATACAATGGAACAATATATGATACAAATGTCCAGATGAAAAAAATTGCAAATATAATCTACGTAATTCCTGAGAACTAAAACTTCTTTCTGAACCGACTGATTTTACCTACAAAGGTTGCTCCCTAACGAAGTGCCGCACCTGGAATACGGGAAGCTGGGTCTCGAAGCCAGTGGACGCAGGGAGGCACACGCTCGGGCGATATCTGGGAGGCGTGACGTGGCAGACTAGCTCTGCCCGAGCTCCTCCTGCCAGCGCCAACTTCAGGAACCCTTCTCACGTGGAGATTGTTTTAAAAAGGGGCAACATCTTGGAAAAATAAAAGACTTGCCCTGGCCGGGTGGCTCAGTTGGTCGGAGCATCGTGCCATGCACCAAAAGGTCATCAGTTCAGCTCCTGGTCAGGCCACATGCCTGGGTTGCAGGTTCAATCCCCAGTTGGGGCAAAGACGGGAGGCAACCGATGGATGTTTCTCTGTCACGTCAATGTTTTTCTCTCTCTCTCTCAAATCAGTGAGTGTATCCTCAGGTGAGGATTTTTAAAAAAGTATAGACCAAATCTTAATTTAGAATCGCCAGTCCATTGGGTCATTCTCAGCAGAACCTTGGACATTTGCTTGTCAAATGTGTCTAAAGACTTTCTCAGTAGAGCTATAGGACGCGCACAGGCACCTGGGAGTTGCGAGGGGTTCTTGCCGGAAGACGAAACACACGGCTTTTTGGATGTTGCTTCCGTGCATGAGTATTCCGCTCTACTATGTTGCAGCTGTGTGAATAGGCTCTCCTTGTGGGAATGGGTCTGTAGTCAGTGAAGTGGTGCCCCAGTGAAGGACGGGTGAGAGAGCTAAGAAAGCACTGTCTCCAGGCACCTGTTTGGCCCCGCGTGACCCTTCCCGCCACTCTCCGTGGGCTCCTGAGGGTTTTCCCTGTGGTTGGTCGTAGCCTGATCTGGTGCTTCTGATGCACGGAATACTCGGTATCACCCTGGTTTGTGGTCCAACGAGTAACAATGGTTCATTGTGTCACTTCTGATATAACAGGGACCTCGAAAAGTCGCAATTCTACTTAATTATTTATATTGAAAGTCTCAACTCAAATGCTCACAATGAACCTGAAAGTTGAAGATGCAAATCCAACACCCAAAGTCCTTTATTTCATTCCCAAAGGCTTTCTAGATGGTCGCTTACAGTTCCCAAAAGATAGCAAGGCAATAGCAGCTTCTGTCCTAAGGGGATCTCCCTCTCTGTCTCTCTGTCTCTGTCCCTGTCTGTGTGTGTGTGTCTCTCTCTCTCTCTCTCTCTCTCTCTGTTTCTCTTTCCAACAAAGGCATTTTCATGGAGATTCTGCTGGGTACAGAATCACTCCTTACCAACCCGTTCCCTTGATACTAGAATTTTCTTCTTCTGATAGCACTTAATGTGACTTTTTGGGACTGTCGCTTTGCTTTTATTTTTCTTGTTGCATTTTTAAATCTTTCGCTTTAACCACTAAATATCCAGGGCTGCGACTGTAGCCAGGGAGAACATGCAGATGAATGCCTTTGGCCTCGTCTCTGTACCTGACAAGGTAACTGGTAAGGCCAGGCTCCTGTGGAAGCGCTCCAGCTGGGAACGGAGCGGTCCTGTGTCGGGGGGGGGGGGGGGGGGGGGGGGGGGGGGGGGGGGGGGGGGGGGGGGGGGGGGGGGGGGGGGGGGGGGGGGGGGGGGGGGGGGGGGGGGGGGGGGGGGGGGGGGG